>CM059309.1:6450000-6735000 GCA_030340665.1 Neosalanx taihuensis | reverse complement strand
TCTTTGACACGAGGGAAGTCATTAGCCTTCATTAGAGATTTCCAGCAGTTTCTTATGAAGTGCTGTGAATGTGTCATTTGGCCCTTTGCCAGGCAAGCTAAGTTTAGGGGTTTGTTTTCTTCTGAGGTGGACCAAATGTGTGCTCTCTCGTCCCTAGTTTGATTCATGTTCCCAGAGTTTGTTAAGGAAGTTAGGTTTTCCTCAAGACTCTGTTCTAGATTTTACTGGGAGCAGGACTTAGTATAATTCAGAAATGTTTGCTGGCATTGACTGAAACAATGAAAACTCCTCATGCTGAAATAATAAAAAAAAAACAATTAAATCCCCAAATTAATCCCCAAATAACCCTGTGTTCCCTCTAGTAGACATATGTGTGTTTGTTCTCTTAATCCATGGGGGAAAATCCATTTTAGTGGTTGGTCAGGTAAAGTCCTCTCCTTGTCACGTTAGGTTTGGTGGTTGATACACTGGGTTGTAGAAGACGGAGGTTCTTCTCAAGGTCCATCCAGAGTCACCAGTTTGTCTCCAAACGGTGTCCGCTACCTCAGCCAGCCCCTCAAAGTGGCCAATTAAGGCATCAAAAGGACACGTTGCATGGCTAATGTGAGGGAAAGGTGTGAGATTTCACGTCGCCCCATTCTAGGGGCTCTTCACTAGGCTGTAGGACGGTCGTCTGATCCTGCGACCTGCCTGTGTATTGGCAGCTGTTAGCTATCGAGCAGGAGGAGATCTGCGCAGTTAAAGCAAATGGCCAAGGACTGACACCTGGGAGGTAGGGCATCAGTGCTAGAGGGGGTCAGTGGTCAGACCCAGGGCTGCTGGATCCACCGTGTGGCTGGGGAGAGAGATAGGGAGGCTGGGTTAGCTAGGCTGAGCTGGGGGGTAGAGGAAGATGTGAGCTGAGCCAGGTTTGGATCCTAGATCTGGGGGGTGTTGAAATGGTGCCATCACTGCCTTGTTAAATAAGGAATTAAATCATCATCTTAAAAAACGGTATTCGTGCTTGATAAACCATGTTCATCGCTGAAAAGAAATAACATTGTGTGTGTGTGTGTGGGTTGGTCAGGGTTTGTTTTTGTTTATTTCCCATGATCCTTTCTGCAGGTTGGAATATGGGCAATGTGTTGCCCAAGTGCGCTTTCCCCCCCTCGAACAGCAGCTGTGAAGGATGACAGGAGATGTGCCTGCTAAGGCTGGCCTGTGTCCTCTGCCACGCACAGCCACACATCACACCTGCCACCTCCACTCTCTCTGTGTGATGGGACTCACGCTGATGCTGCTGAAATGTACACCTTATATCTCTGGCGTTGACACACACACACGCGTTCAACGTCTCTCTAAGCCCTCTAAAACCATGGCGGCAGATAAGGACTCACAACATCCAAATCAGTTCCTCATCCATTACTTGAAAAAAAACACAACAAAAACACCAAACCTCAACAAAATAAAAGCTTTGAGCTTTGTCATCTTCCCGGACAGCGAGGCCTGGTGAACTCTGATTGGACCGGATGCCGGGGAAACATGCAATTTCGCCTCAGAAGCGCAAAGTGCGGAGAGCAACACTGAACCTGTGATTAATAACTCCTCAGGTGAAGAGGATGAAACCACACAACACTTCCTCCGTCCCGAGGTGGTGCTGACAGAGGGAGTCTTCAGGCTGAGAGGCTCCTGGAAGCGGCAGTTGAAATCCATTCCCAACTTAACAATAGACGGCTCGAATTAATATGGGATCCTGCTGTTTTAAAAGCCAATATGGCTCCCCTGGTCTTTGCTTCTAGCTCACTAATGGCACAATAATAGTACATCACCTCAACACGAGCTCTTTAAACCAGCCAGTCAATATTCTCACAGGCTAGGCTTTCAAGTTGTAAACATCTCTGGACATTTATGTAACTGTGGGCCCTTTACGAGGACCAGCACTTCGTCTGTGGAGATGAGGTTGTGGTTATCAATTGTAGAACTTTAAGTATGGTCAACATCTCAGCTTCCGATTACACGTCAATCTAATTGAAGAGTCATTTTAAGAATACGAAATGTGTATTCTCATTGCCTGACACGGGTACTATGCCTCTTTCTCTCACTCTGTCTCTCTCTCTTTCTCTCTGTCTCTCTGTCTATGGAAACAGAGTTGATATCAAGGGCCTGTATGCAGCAGGCATCTGCATATAAAGGGACATTGAATGTAAAGCTTTTTTTTTTTTGCTGTACTCTGGCACAGCACTGATACACGTTCACTGTCGTGGAATGGAAGCTTATTGCCTTCGTCCCCTTCGAGGATGTTTCACTTCCTGTAAGCGCTGCAGGAAGTGAGGACAACAGAGAAGGCTTGTGTTTAGCATATGTGAAGCCAGGTTACAGCAAATGATATCAGCTAAGACCGTCCCAATGGAAGCCTGTGGGTCTGACTGGATGTCCAGGGTGGGAGGACACCCATAGTAGGGTTGTTGCTCTTTCAGTCAGTGGAGTCTTGGGTCTGTGGTGCTAACAGGCTGTTAATTGCTCAGCCATACACCAACACTGCCCTCATGCAGAAACAGGAGCCTGCAGGGGGAACTAGCCTAATGAGATTATCCATTGAAGCATTATCCTGTCTAGACACCCCAATACACAACCCCTCCCCCCCTAACTGGGACCACTGTCTTTGGGTGCCCCCCAGGTGAACACTCACCTGGAGAAACGCTGGATGTTAGCACGCGATTATGGGTTTATGCCGTATGTCCCACCCACAAATCAGTGTCTGGCAAAACACCAAAACACATGGAAGTAAAATGAAAGGAATGTCAATCCTTTGGTCTGATTCAGAAACAAAACTGGTTTTATTCGTCATGTAAATGTATTATTTAAATGTATTACTTTATTATGACAAAAAGAAGAAATCCTGAAGGCAATCCTTGGATTCATTATTTGCAATGTCAAAAGAAGCCAATCAGCCTTGTATCTGTATATTTTCCTATTTTGTAAACCACGTAGAACTTGTAGCTGATAAAATATCTGTTGTTTCACGGGTTGTATTAACTAAATGACGAAAGACAATTAACCGGATTGCAAGAGGACACTAAATGTGTTTTCTGTGTGCAGTTACGTTTGTGTGAATGATATTCACACAGAATCTGGTGCCAGGGCAATCCCAGCTCTCCCAACAGGGACGCCTGTCCATATTTGTTTAAAAGTCTCTTAGCAGTTAATAAAGATGCATTTCCTCATCCCTCTTCCTGTGGGGACGGTATCAAGGCTCTGTTAAGTCCCTTTGATTTCTGTCACCCTCCAATCACAGCAGGAGGCTGACTCAGCATTGTGGCACTTCAAAGCCTGGGAATGGCCCTCCAAGCCCCTCCCACCTCTGGGCGTCCCTTAAAGACCTGGAACACCCCATCCTGCAACCCTGCAGACGTCTCAAGAACACAGTTGTTAGCTCGCCTTTGGACTTAACTCTTCCTGGCTCATGCCATTGCACTCCACTGGAATATACTGTATTGCTCTTCACAGATGTGCAGGATTTAAGGACCCGGAGCCAAATTGACCTCTGGATAACGTCCAGTTTGCTGATTGATCATAGTTTGGCACCACATCTGTTGCTACAACCAGTGAGACCTGAGAAATGCAATCTCTTAGAGGTGAGTGTTAATTTTCCTTCATGACAAACCCGATCTGAATCCTCAGTATGAGCATATTTGGACACCGCTTGTTCTCTCAAACAGTTATTTTGCTGTAGGCCAATGGACTAAATGGCCAAACTTTCACTACAGGCTATTCAGGTTATCAGATATCTCTGGGTCATGTTGGTCGCTTACTCATTTTTCGTTTTGATTGTTTCGGCTTGATTTGTCTGATCCAACCTCTGAACTTCCAGACATGAAGCCCAGTTTCAGCGGCCCAGCCCAGCCTTCCATGTCCGGGGGTCCAGATGCTTATCTCCAGGGCAACATCAGGATGACCCTGGAGGACTCAGAGCTTTGGAAGGCTTTCAGTGAAATAGGAACTGAGATGATCATCACCAAACCCGGCAGGTAAGGCACTTACATAAGCGCATCCTTACTGTTTACTAGTAATTCATCTTGTATTGAAAATAAAATATCCTGTTCATTTGAAAGTTTTGGCCGTTGATCTCACTCTTGTATTTTTCAGGAGAATGTTCCCTCACTGTAAGATCAGCCTGTCTGGTTTGATCCCTTGTGCCAAATACATCCTATTGGTGGACATGGTCCCTGAAGATGGCTTTAGATACAAGGTAAGACACATCTCTCCCCTCTCCTCCAACCTCCAGTAGCACAACACAGCCCTAGAACCCCCCCCCCCCCCACCTCCCCCCCTTGTCCCCCTCCCAGACTCCCATGCAGGTGAGGTTCAGCCGCGCTAACCTCTCTATCACCTCCCTGACAGTGGACATCAAAGGCTGTTATCTCTTCCTGTTTTTCTATCTCCTGCTGAGGGTATCTACTGTACTGGCCCTCCTCTCTCTCTCTCTCTGTGGGTGGTAGAAGCCGAACCGAGGCTCTCCACTTGATTTTCTGTCTCTCTGGGAACCTGGTTCTCACATCTGCACGAGGGAATCGATCCACTAAAATACTGTTACCAACTGGAACTGTGCCCATATGTTTGTGGATTTCCTTCACGTTGTTCTGTAGACACTAGTTCCTCTTCCATTAGTGATAAACAAACCCTTTTAGTGGCAATACAGGTTTATTCCTGATTCATGAAGAACATCTTAGAAGGATTATGTTGCTGTATTGACTGTGTCTCTCTTGTCTGCTCAGTGGAACAAGGAGAAGTGGGAGGTAGCAGGGAAGGCGGAGCCCCAGCCCCCCTGCAGGACGTACCTGCACCCAGACTCTCCGGCCCCTGGGAGCCACTGGATGAAACAACCAGTGTCCTTCCTCAAACTGAAGCTCACTAACAACACTCTGGATCAGCACGGCCATGTAAGAGGATACCCATGCTCTGCAAAAGACCCCGTCGAATTAAAATGCCAAAAATATTTGTTTATTGGTTTATGTTTAAAACATGTTTGGGAAGAAAATGTCGCTTGAAGTAATTAGATAAATAATTTAAACTAGTGGTAAATCCAACCAAATTTTTTATCTAAAAACATGCTTTTCAGTGAGTAGAGATTTTACCGTGGGGGAGATTACGTTCCCCTTTGTAATAAAAGGCGATAGTCACCCTGCTAAGGACTAAAATGGGTCTGGTCAGTCTGAGCAGACCCTCTCCAACAGCAACAGCAGTTAAACGTGGGTAACCGTGCTTCTTCCAGATCATTTTGCATTCCATGCACTGCTACCATCCCCGCTTCCACATCGTCCAGGCGGACGACCTGTTCAGCGTTCGCTGGAGTGTCTTCCAGACCTTCGTCTTTCCGGAGACCTCCTTCACCGCCGTCACTGCTTACCAGAACACCAAGGTCAGACTTGCACACTGCCAACCGCACGCTGTAGCAAGACACTGCCATTCTCCCTCCATGTACCCGGGTATCAATCAGTGTTTTAAATCGAATAACGTTTCCTGACAGATAACCAAGCTGAAGATCGACCACAACCCGTTCGCAAAGGGTTTCAGAGATGAAGGAGCCAATACTAAAAGGTACGTCTGGCTTCCGTACTCATCACACGGATCGCATTTGGGTAGCGTTGACTCTGATCGCGTGTTCTAAAACCGTGTTCCCCCCTCTGCAGGCGCACAAACAGACCCCCAGCTTGCTCTGAGAAGAAATCGAAGAAGTCAAACATGCAGAGCGGAGACACGGACGAGGACAGTCCACCAGGTGAGGACCTCTTCCAAAGGGACTGCATCTCTCTCTCTCTCTCTCTCTCTCTCTCTCTCTCTCTCTCTCTCTCTCTCTCTCTCTCTCTCTCTCTCTCTCTCTGTCTCTGTCTCTGTCTCTGTCTCTCTCTCTCTCTCTCTGTCTCTCTCTCTTTCTCTCTCTCTGTCTCTCTCTCTGTCTCTCTCTCTCTCTCTCTGTCTCTCTCTCTCTCTCTCTCTTATCATTCTCTGTCTCGCAAACTGACATCTCTCTTCAGTTGGTCTGACATCCTCACGTGTTTCCTCAGACTTCCGCCAGTCATCCTACGACGGCTTCGAGGAGGAGCGGCCCGACCTGACCAAGAGGAAGGAGGGGGAGGTGAAGGAGGAGAGTTACTCCCCCTGGGCGTCCGAGAGGGAGCACGCCCACAGCAGCAGGACAGAGTCCCCCGCGGGTGCGGACGCCAGGGACATGTACAACGCGGAGCAGCTCGTCCCAGGGCCGGCCTCGTACCAGCCCTACAGGTGAAGCACCACTCCGGAAAAAACGAGAACACCAAGCGTTGTGCCGCTGTTGCTGTCACACAAACTGACTCCCCCTTCCTCTCCACCTCTTTATTCCGGCAGGTTCCACGAACACGGCAAATCTCCCTCTCCGCCCTCCAGCGTCGGCAGCAGCAACGGAGGATCCGGACGCTCCAGCTTCGAGTCCAGGATTCACGACGTGGCCATGGTCCCCGACCATGACGCCGCCGCCAAGCCCCCAGCTGAGCAGGGACCCCCACCCTGCGTCCCCCAGCCCTCCCTGGGCCACCAGGACTACACGGGGGTCCTCAACATGGCCATGG
This sequence comes from Neosalanx taihuensis, assembly GCA_030340665.1. NCBI lineage: Eukaryota > Metazoa > Chordata > Actinopteri > Osmeriformes > Salangidae > Neosalanx > Neosalanx taihuensis. Next base: position 6,728,416 of record CM059309.1, on the reverse strand, counting down.
CCCAGGCAGGCAAACCCGGGGGAGTCCTGGGGCACCATATCTACACCCCCTACAGCGCCGAGCAGTCCCTGGGCCAGTGGAGCGGCCCCGGGCCCGCCCAGTACCCTCCTCCTCCTCCTCCCCCGCCTCACCACCTGCCCACCGACTACACCACGCCGGCTGTCCACCACGGCTATCACCATGGCAACGTGGCGGAGTGGAGCCAGTACCCTCTCTTCTCTTACTCCTGCTGGTGAGCAGCGCTCTCCTGGCTCCCAGCCACCGACAAGAGACTTGACGGATGATGCTTCTGCCCAGGCTTGGCAGGACGACTGCTGGCTGCGCTGTGTGAGAATGCTGCATGCCCTGGCCAGATAGGAGAGACGCAACACCAGAGAGGCGGGACGGAGGGGACCGGGAGAACAGAGCTGACTTTGCCCGAGAGATGTGTTTCGTCTGCGCCATACGCTTACTGCTCACAATCCCAATGTGTGTTTGTTTGTTGAACTGTCTATTTATATATCGTTTTAGGATTCAATCTCCTGCCGGTCGTGAATATCGTTTTTGTAAAAACATAATAATAATTTGGTGTGACAAAAAGCTTTTATGATTAAATTGTGATGTGGTCTGTACATAAAGAATTGACGTAATAAACGGAATTTGATGCTTTCTCGAATACGTCATTTTTCTTGCCGTCAACACGAACAGACTCATCTTGTACCCGTGCCAACAAGTCCATGTAGAGATTCCCTACCAAAGCAACTTCCTGCAGTGCTTGTTTGTTTATATTTTGTCTTTGTTGATCTAACGAGGACCACACTCTGGCTTCCAAAGGCCCAGCATGCATTAAAGACCCAAGCCATTGTGTCTCTGGGCCAGAGAGACAGCCACCCTGCTGGGTTTACACACCAGAGTTGTAAAGCCTGCCCCGGCCATCTTTCTCTCCCTCAACGAGCGGTAAACAGCAGGAGAATGGGGGGGGTTGGAGGGGGGTGGGGGGGGCGGAGGGGGACGACGACTGGGTTCCCTTTCACCATTAAAAAACACAGAGGTCTTCATTGCCCCCCCCCCCTCCCCCCCCTCTTTGTGGATGGGAACTACTAATGATCGTTGTAAAAGGTCAGTGGTGAGGGGGAGGGGATGGTGGTGGTGTGGGGGGGGGGGGTTGTGTGCCAAAGGGAGACAATGAGGATGCGGGCGGCTCAATTCATTAGGCGGTCTGAAACGTTAGCGAGGCGACGTCTCATTCTTCCCTTGCCCTTTCGGACCCCTGTTGACGAGGCTGATATGAACGCTCATTGTTTGCTCTTTCTAAAAGTGAGGGGCGGGGGGGGGGGGGGGGGAGGGCGGGAAGGGGGGGGCGCAGACCTGGACGGCCTCCGCCGATGAAGCTCGCGGTGAGTCATGTCACAGGTGACTCATCCCAGTCGTTGCTCATCGTAAGACGTCAGCAGGACGAGATGTCGAATGAGGCCCCTGCGTAATGAAGTGGCGATCCTGGCCAATCACACCTCTCGCCCAGGACTCAGGGTCCTCGAAGGGAGCAAATGAAAGTGACTTCCCCTGGGAGTGATTTGAATCATTATTCCTCTCGCTGTTTCTCGGATCTCATTTCATCTCAAGCAGCCACGGCCGTAGCTCGGCATGACAACCTCTGCGATGGTTGATGGCTTCCGGGCAAGACGTTCAGATGAGCAAAAACAGCAGAGTACAGAACTTCTAGCTAGAACAACAAACGGCTGATGGCCATGTTAAATCTCCATTCAATCTAATCTAACACCATCTCATTACATCTGGGGAGCAGATTGTTAATAAAACATTCTCCAAGGAATATGGAAATGAGAAAATCTATCAATGACCTGCTATTACAGTCTGAGTGCAGCAGGCAGCGTAAAATGCAAATGGCCGTCCCTCCAGAGTTCATCATGAGGGCCAGCAGACCTGAGGCCTGTGATGTCAGCAAGCGGGGCTGCGAGCTGGAGGTGCGATGGCCCCGCCCTCTTCCTCCTCTGACAGATGCGTCTTTATCAAATGGTCGGGCAGCGGCGCGGAGCTCTTTCCTAATTCCGTGGACGTTGACTTTTCAAGTGCCCTTGTATTTCAACCCCCTCCTGCCCCGCCACCCCACCCACCGCCCCACCCCCTCCCCCGGCTCCCATCTGGGGCAGTTCTGGTGAGTTCTATCGATGCGGAACCGAACCTTAGCACTTCAGAAGGCCCCCCAAGACCCCTTCGTACCATAGATTTTGTGAATCAGCTGCTCCATTGGGCAATTTGTGTTGTTGTTGTTGTTTTTTTTGTGGGTGTGTATGTTTAACTGCTCCGATAATGCAAAGCTAAAGAGCTCCACATCGACCAGCACTTAGAGCCTGAGAGGGCTTGTTAGCGATGTTAAGTGCAGCGCAAATGTCTTGACAATCCCTCTGGGAGCCTTCAGTGTTGAAATGAATAGGTTCTTATTCACTGACACTATGAAAACATGGCAGTTTGTCCAACAGAGGAGGTTGACCTCCCTGAACGACACTATAGGGGACTGGCACTGCAGTGTGAGCCAAAGAGGGGGCCACTGAAGAGGGGGGGGCACCGAAGAGGGGGGGGGGGGCACTGAAGGAGGGGGGCACTGAAGGGGGGGGGGGAGAAGGGCACTGGAGAGGTTCTGAAGATGAAACAGCCTGAGAGGTGAAGCAGCCGTCGAGCTTCATAAAGTCAAACGGTCTAAAGCACCAAATGGAGAGGAACCTCGGGAGACAGGGCGGGGCTAACACCCCTGGGAGACGGCGGCAGCCAATAACAGCCGCCGCAGCCCGCTCAGGCATCGACCAATGCCGTGCCACTCAAAGCCAATTGAGGAAGTAAATTAACCCTAGTAAAAAAAAAAAAGGAAGCAACTATCTATTTGTTATTGTAAGGTTTCTATACTCTTTTATCTGTAGTCAAAGGAGAGCACGGTTTACAAAACGCTGAATTTAAAGAGATGCTTTTATTTTGTTTTGATTAAAGATGTCAATTGGTGCAAACTACTATGTCATTTACTATAGAAATTAATTTCTTTAAGTTAAGTACTTATTTCCAATACCGAGTATGTAGCTCCCTTCAGGTTAGAATAGTAACTACACAAACTGTCAACTAACTGACAGTAATTGAATGTATGCCGCACACAAAATGTAAATATTTGTGTGTTCAAAGCTGCTTGAAAGCATTGTGACAGGGAAGGTAAGGGTACATAGTACAATTGATAAATCTCCACAAACTCAGAATCCAAAGTATTGTAATGTTTTTTATTAGATACATAGTACGTCTTCTAGGTTTAATAAAGGATTTTATTAACTTATCTTATTGTAAACAGTGGTCATTGTAACTTGGGATTTGTAGTACAGAGTGTCCTCTTGTTTCCAGGTATGTCTGGGGAGACACTGGTTACTGTTAAATTACAACCTGCAGCCAGATCGTACAGAAAATCAAAAAACTCCTGTAACAGTCTTTTTTTTATTACCACTGCAAATCACCTTTCTGTCACGATAGAGGAGCTAGAGGAAGCAAAACCACCCTTTCATCGTAAGAAAATAAAAAAGGCAAACTTTTTTTTTTGCTCGTCGATGCAAATGAGGAGAAAAAAAAGGCACAGTTTGAAAAGAAGACAAATGGATGAACCCTCCAAAGTGCATGACATCATCTTAAAGCATGGGGATCATCTGTTGCCTGGCCTGATCGGTGAACGAATATTATTACTATGAAGCTGGACAATCAAATTCTTCATCAGGGCTTGAATGCTAAGCATTAAAAACCTTGTAACAATATTAATGAATTGTTAAAACAAATCGAAATACAGGAAAATTATATTCCGCAATTCATATCACCAGTCACAAATAAGTCACAAACTAAAACAGGATACCAACCTGTTTTCTTTACAAATGTGTTCTTGCATAGCCAATGTCAGTGGTGGATCCTATTTGATCATGAAGTGTCCCAACACACAGGAGAGGGCGGAAGGCCTTGATAAAAGCACTCAAGGTCTCAAACTGGCTCACATGAAGGGAGGGGACGCACCCCTCCCCCCCTCACCAATCCACCAAACAAACAAACAAACAAGCATCACAAGCCTAGCTGTCATTGCTAACACACAGAACAGCCTGACCCTGGAACACCAGGGGTCACCGCCGACCAGCCTCACCCCGTCCCGTCAGCCCCCCGCCATCAACCCCCGGCGGGAGCCTCGTCAGTCCTCGTAGTCGGTGGACTCCTCCGAGTTGTCCAGGTCCACCTCCTCCCATGACGCCTTGGTGCGCTGCTCCCAGTTCTTGGCCTGGTTGATGACGTGGTGGGGGAGGAGCGCCACGCAGGCGGCCAGCCCCGACACGCGGTCCTCGAAGGCCGTGCCGCTCTCCCACGCGTCTTCCTCCACGTCGTACACGTGCACGTACTTCATGCGGTTGCCGCGGTTGTGGGAGCGCCCGCCCAGGACGTAGATGCGCTTGTCCAGCACGGCCACGCCAGGCTCCCCGTGGCCCGACGGCAGCGGGCTGACCACGGACCACGAGTTCGCCCCGGGGTTGTAGCTCGCCACCTGGAAGGGATTCCATCCACAGCTTTATCAGTTCTGAAACCCCGCCCCCTCCTGTGCATCAATTAGGATTATTCTGTTACTTTATCAGCCATGTGAATCATTTATATCTGGCGTCTATAAAGTGAGACTAACAGGGTAGTGGAAGGTGCGTTGATTCGCACCCCTCAGGTGAATCTGTGAGTACAGCAGCGTAGCACTGGGGAAACATACCTTGAGGACGTCTCTCCGGTAGCCATGCTCATCGTTGCTGCCTCCGATGACGTAAGCCCGGCCGTTGGCCGATGCCATGCCGTGCCACGCCCTCTCCACGGGGCCCTCGGCGCACGCCGCCCACTTATTGGCCTGCGGGTCGTAGCAGTAGGTCTCCTTCAGGTAGGCTGAGCCCCTCCGCCCACACGTTATATAGATCCTGTGGTCCATTACGGCGCCCGCGTGGGCGTACACCTACGGACGGATCAAGCGGACCCGCTCAGACACTCAGGCTTTGTCACTCTGTAATCCACAGAGGCAGCTGGCGCGATGTGACAGCGCTCGTCATCAAAACACAGCTATCGACCGAACATATGGTGGTCCTTTCCCTCGAGTTGTTTGTCTACATGACACATTTCACACATCACTGCTGTGCCTCTAACGTTTTTTTTTCTCCCTTAAAAGGACTGTTGGCCTTCCGGCACTTTAGTGGTGATGCACCGCACTCTAGTGGACGGAAGCAGTACTGCGTATGGATGATTTACGGCTGTTTTGAGGGCTCGGCGGTCCACATACCTCTCTGCGGAGGGCAGACACGTACTCCCAGGTGTTGGTGTGAGGGTCGTAGCGCTCGACGCTCTCCAGCTCGCTGCTGTAGTCGCGTCCTCCGATGGCGTAGATGTACCCGCCGGCCACGCACACGCAGTGGTCGGCGTGCTGCTGCTGCAGGGGTTTGATGGAACACCAGTTGTTGTGGCGAGGGTCGTATCTGGAAGGGAGAGGCGGAGTCATCCGGAGAGAAAACATTTCATTCGGCGTTCAAATTCAATCAGCAGTAAGCAGATTTCAGAGTGGATTAAAAGGTCAATCTAATCAGGGTCGGGGCCGGCCAAAGAAAAACCCCAGAATGTCTCTTCAGATCAAGAGACGTGTTTGTGTGTCGATGGCTGTTCAGGCATAGCTGAATGGTTCTGACTCATAAATAACATATGTTCCACTTTTCAGTGTGTTTCAGTACTATCCAAGGTCTCTACTAATTAAATCAGTTGTGTGTATTATACCAGACGCTTCTAACAGCAGAGGAACTAGGTAGCAGGTTACTTCAAACCTGTCTGTACTGTCGTGGGCCTACTGTCCTACCTCCAGCAACGGGTATCCGCCCGGAAACCACTCGTGTTTTTGTCGCCTCCGATGAGATAGACGAAGTTGTTGAGCACGGCGATGCCCTGGTTGGACATGCGGGGAGCCTGGGCGGCCACCAGGGACCTCCACTCACACCAGCTGGGGTGGAAAACCTGGAAGAGGTCCTCGCTCTCGGTGAGCGAGCCGGAGGAGAACATGCCCCCGAAGCCCAGGATGCAGCGGAAGCTGGAGCGTGGCTGGGTTAGGGGTCCCTGCAGGACGGGCTGCCACACCTCCTGCTCGTGGTAGCGCAGGGCGGCCGTCACCCACTCCTTCAGGGGGCAGTCGTTTAGCCGGCCCGAGAGCCTCTGCAACACCTGCTCGTCCATCAGGCAGAAGCGCACCGCCTCCAACATCTTCAGATCGTCCTGCGGGGGGATGAATAGGGGCGGGGGAGGCCCAGAGAGGAGGAAGAGGGGGGAATCAGGGTGGACGTGCGTGTGTGTCATTCTTCCAAGTTCCTTAAGTGAACCGGTTGGAAACCAGTTTGTCTGTTCCGACTCTTCCGAGTGCAGCAAACATTGTGATGGAATGATGCAGCTTTCTAGTCAGCTGATAACAGCCAAACTGCTCACTGGCATTGCGGCATTGGGCCGCAGGAAACAAAGTGTCTGAGCGAGGTGGGGGGAGGGGTGGGGGGCGGGGTGCGGGGTGCGGTACAATACATTTACGTGAAGTCATTTAGCAGACGTTCTTATCCAAAGCAACTTACAGCAAGTACAGGAAGGTTCCCCCCTGAACACAAGTAGGATGAAGTGCACACGCCATGTTGGCAACTTTCTCATTACTAGCCCGATTCCCTATCCGCTCCGCCACCTGACTCCCCTGGGTAAATAGACAGGACGGCCTTACCTGCAGGCACACCTGGTCAGTCTCCACCTGCTCTGGGCTGTAGTGGTAATGCAGAGCGGCCTCGTACACCTCGTTCTCCGAGGCCACCTCCAGCTCGTCGCTGCACAGCACGTTGAACACCTTCTCCGGAGGCAGCTGCCGGTACACCTCGGTGCGGGAGAACGTCTGGATGTTGCGGAGGATGTAGGAGTGCACCTTGGCCCCCAGCTGCCGCAGGCAGTAAACGTCCGCCAGCTTGTCCACCTCCAGGATGTTGCTGTCGTCCAACCAGGAGAAGAGGAAGTCGCAGCAGAAGCCAATCACGTCCTCTATCTACGAAAAAGGAACCCAGGAAGCGAGGTTGGTCATAGGTCACAGGTCACAAGGTCCAGAGTTAACACTTCAGTTACCTTTCAAGGTATAATAGTTCATTTCATGGATACTTCTGACAGCTAGAAGGCCGCAGAGGAGATACCTGCATGAGTGTGGCAGCGCACAGGACCTCCTGCACGTTCTCCAGGTCTAGCTCCAGCTCCGAGGTGTAGATGAAGTCCAGAAGTTTGGTCATGGCCACGAACGTCACCCCGTGTACTGGGATGTCAGTCTGCTGTGTTTCTCTGAGGCCACCAGCAAACATGCCTCTGGAGAAACACGAATGAAACGGTCAGTAACCCACCCTGCCTCACTTTCAAAGGTCAGGTGGGTGACAGTGACCCTACCTGAAGTAGTCACATGACGCTGCCAGGAGAATGCGATGGGCTTTGATGGGCTTGCCCTCCACCAGCAGCACCACGTCAAACAGGATCCCACTCTGCCTCAAGGTAAGCAGGCCGTCCAGGAGGCTGCGGGAGTGGCCACTGCTGCGGTACGTCTGACGGCCACCCTGGCTCGACGAGCCGGCGGCTCCACCCATGGTGCTCAGCTTGCCATCATCAGCCATTACTGGACAATCCTTCCAGCTCACATCACTGTGTGGTCATGCAGAGTCACACTGAGGGCTGTATGGGGTTCACATCCTACAGGTTTGGAGAGGAAACCTTCCATGAACACATGAACATGAACACATGAACATGATCACATGAACACATGATCACATGAACACGTGAACACATAAACACATGAACACGAACACATGAACACATGAACATGCCCATGCATTAAGCACTCAACCAAACTACAAGCTCATAAAAACCCTATACTGACATGCACAGTACGTTACGACAACTGGATCGTGATTGATCCGTAAAGAAGAACTAGTGTTGGTTTGGCTTTACTCGGGTTAGATAAGTAGAGTTAGCAGGTTAGGCGGCTAATAAACGAAAGCTAACTTCGGAAGTCACAAGTCGACTATGAACATGCAAAAGGTTATTGGAAAGGACACCGACCGACATTGAAGTCTGTTCGCTTTAGAAGTACGGTTCAAGATTTAAATTTAAAATGAAACTATTAATCCTAATGATCACAAACGTTGTCGTTTTACTGTACTAACTACACAAAAATGAATAACCTGTGTTTACTTGTTATGTTTTCACCAGCTGGTACCACAGTGTGACGTCATATCCGCCCAAAAGATGTGATTTTGTATTTATTTTGTATCTATCAAAGGGTAAATATGACCTGGTTATTTTCGGATTGTCCTCCGAGCACTAGAAAGTAATACATATAACGGATGATTAATTTCTCTTGTTTGTTGTGTTTGCCACCCTAAATGGCATTTTAGTATTATTGGAGCTACGTGTTTGTTTAAGTTTTCTAAAGTTATTAATTGGCCATAATGAGAAAACTCATTAGGATAATATGGAAAGTCTCTGGACATGATATTTCTTTATCCCCTGTCAGTTTTATCTCTCTCCTTAGAGCAGTAAATGCAGTAAATGACCAGAAGAGGACACCCTTTCTACATCAAACACAGATTGATTAATCTGTTAATTTCCCATCGGTTGGCCAAAGAAAAATATGACATTATAACCCTCAAGACATTATCATCCTAGAACTGAAAACTCATTAATGGTGGCATGCTTGGACCTAGACTATTCATGTACATATTTGCTGGCTACCTCCAGTTTTATGACTTGGGCCAATTAGATCATAAATGACTTAACCATGTTCTACCATGTGATTTATATGACCTTTATTATATGTCACATATAATAATATCATAAAGGTCTTGTTCTTGAGCCCTGTAGTAAAAGCCTCGCCATCCATGTAAATTAAGCAAAGGAAGATTTTTTTTATACATTTCTTATCATCATTCATTGCATATCTGAATCTATTTTTGAGCAGCTGTCATTGTGTCTGATGATGTTGAACCATGCATCACCAATGCAAACCCTGTCTGCACTTATCTTTGCTGAAGCTGTCAAACAAAAGCAAGACCTCTAATATTAGACATATCTAATCAGGTTGTTTAGACAAAGGTTTTCTTTTTTCTCTCTTTCCATAGCTTCTTATTATGAGCGCTGCACAGGCTGATAAAGAGTTTGGTCTGCCGGTCCTGTTTCATCAAGGCCTTCTGCTCTTCTTAAAGTTTACGACATCATTCATCATCGACAGAAGCACTTTTACACGCAGCGTGTTCTGATATAGGGACCAGCCTTCATTTTACGCTGATCAGAAAAAGGACCCGATGTTTTTTCTTCTTCATATTGTGTCCTTGTCTTCTTTTGAGATATGTTTGAACTCTAATATGTAGGTCTGGTCAATTTTATTATCATGATCTGAATGCTTTCCATAGTCCATAGTCAGAACAAATCCTTTTTCAAGTAAGGCTGGCAAAATCCTTTGTGTGGTCTGAACGAAGTAATTGAAGGGAGCATAATTCAGTCAATATTAAACACTGTTAATCTCAGAGTCAGTTGTCAGGTTCCATGCTGTGCAATTACAAACTGATATGGTGTTTTGCAAAGATAACAATGACCTGAATCATAGACACTCTGTCTATAAATAGTGTTGAGAAAGGCAGATGTTATGACTGGTATACAGAAGTACAATGTCTGATCACTGGAAATAATGAGATTTTTTTCTCCACAATATGTTTTTATGTTTGATCATGTCTGGAACATTGTAAGAAATCATCATGTCCAGCGTAGCATCTTTAAATCTGTAAAATGCAGTCTACTTTCGTAGGCATTAAATTGAAATATCAACACACTGACCATTTGACCAACTGTATCTGTGCCACCTTTGTCCACTCTAATATCGCAGCACTGGCTTGTGGGTAATTTTCCTCAGTTTCAGATAGAGGCCAGAGGTCATGGAGAACGTAGGAAAATATCCTGTCAACCCAAATCCATCTATTATGCCCTCAGGCAACACAATATGTTTTTTTCTTAGATTAGAACAGTTGCTGATGTCGGCAGTTTGCTGTCGATGACAAGGAATAAAGTGGTTCTCATTGAATTTATGTGGCCTGTGTTATGTGTACAGATAGAACATGTTCTGTTGTGTTTGTAGAGTTTGTCATGATGAGTTTACAACATAATCTTATTCCATAAGGGCACAACCAAGTGAGTATTGTACTGACACGGATGGATATCCACACTTCCTACATAACTCTACATTTAGAGGATAAGGACAATATTCAACAAGGTCAAACTGAGAGTTTCGAGTTACAAATCTTCTTCCATTCTATTTTATATTTTTTGGGTTGTTGTTGTTGTTCTTGGGGAAGACTTTTTGCGAATTTGTGTTGTGTTTGTTTATGTTGGGCCTCAGTCAAGGTCACAGTACATCTGCTGTTGTCGTTAATATCTTCCCTGGTCAGGAAAAGGACAACTCAGCCCACTGAACATGAAGCACACGTGAAAGATTGCTTTAGGCCTCCTTAGGGGGACTTTCCTGACCTTGAGGTTTTGTTTTTTAATGCAGAAGCTGTTTTCTAGGAATGTGGAATCTGCAATATAATCCTTAAAGAATTATGGCTCTATACATGGAGTTCTGTAAATGACAACGGCCATCGCACGCAAATCCAGAGCTTTTTCCCTACGAATTATCCTTAAGCTTCCCATATAGAGATGGTTCTGGGAATGACTGAACAGTATCTTCTCAAGCTCTGATAAGAACTAATAATCCAGAGGAAAACATTGAGGATCATTGAGGAACAGACAAACTAACCATGCCTCACAGCAAGGCATGGCCTGCTGGGAAGAGATGCAGGAAGTTACTATAGAGAGGAGGTGGAAGCCTTTTGGACAATCCTGCTGATTAGCACAGGGCAGGTTGGCAGCTCCGTCATTCGCTGTGAGCCACGGAGCATGGTTTCCATGCCAACCAGAAGGCACGGATGAGCTGACTGTAACAGCGTTTTTTTAACAGCGTTTTATAATTATTATATTATTTTGATTTTGTTCTATTTCGATATAAAAATTTTAACATACACCTCACACTTTACTTACATGCTTTCAGTGCATTTACTCAAAACAGGATCACTCAAGGAACACATCAAATGATATGGAATGGAAGTGGATGGAAGTGGGTACCATCGGATTGAATGAACACGGTTGGATTTAAATGTTTAAATGAACAAACTTCTTATCTCTGTGTTGCTGAATCAGAGGAGGAGTTGTGTGGCGATTTAAACATGGCCCCTGGAAGCTTCTCTGTTCAGTTTGGTGATTGCGAACATGCAATCAGTTTTTCTCCAAACTAACACAAAAAAGCCCAGAAAACGTTGTGTTTGATGACGGCTCTTCACAGTCTCAGATGACATTCTCAGACAGATGGATAATCCCCTCTCCTTAAATGATATACAACGTGTTCTCCACCATCCTTTAACAATGTCATCTCAACCATGATTTCCACAGATGCGCCTGGTATATTTTCACGGTCATAAATCACATGGTTAAAGACTTACTAGCTATTTCCCCCCCATGTGTGATTTCTTATCTATTCAATGTTCCATAAAGTTTGAAGGTTTTATTTGTTTTTTACTGGTAATGATTCTACATATGGATCATCCATCTTAGAATATTTTGGGTATTGTGTTTTGGATTGAAACTCTGTATTGAATCAGTTGATAGTAGAATATATGTCATATGAAAATACTATTCCATCATTGTCATTTGACATATTTGTGAATATTTAGGGGGTAGAAACCGTATGTCCTGTTAACAGTATGAGCGTTATTTTAGTTTCTTAAATCTGTGTTTGTCTTTGGCCAAGGGGGTCAATGCTCAGCCTGTGTCACTCTTTGAAAGGCCAGGACATTTCCATGTCTCAAAGGGAAATTGGAGACGGGAGGCCAGCTAGGATCAGTGTCACAGAATGAGTGCCCAAACCCTTATCTTTTCCTACAGCAACAATTCAAGGCTACTGAAGATGAGAGGAATAGCTATGTGCATGAATCCATTCATCTTGAGGCCAAATTAGCGTTACATAAACAAACTAAACATGCTATTGTGAGAAGCTGTTGTTTGTTTAGAATCCCTGTGGTGTTTCTGTGTCCCCTATGTAGGAGGCTTCCTAGGCCCTTTGCATATCTTCTCCACGGCTCCTGCCCTGATTGTAAATTGCTTAGCTGGTTAATGACTTCCCTGAGAGAGAAGCGCAGTACTGCAAGGTGGTTGATGAGTTCTCCTTTAGTAAATGTCCGCATAAAGGGACCATGTGTGGCAGGAAAGACACATTTCCCCGTGGATGTGTTAAATGGATTGCAGAAGGCGACGAGCAGATTGTTTCCAACTTCCACAGCATGGGAGAGGGACGAGGGTGAAGGTGAGAGCAGGAAAGCGTAAACAGAAGGGTGGGGTCTGAGAAACGATGTGTCCCCCCCCCCCCAGCACTTTGACAAATGCTCTGTTCATGAAACGGCGAATCGTTTAAATGAAACATTCGTTCGATTTGCGTAAAATGATACCTAACGTAAGCATTCTCTTTGTGGAAACATCCATCAAGTTATTTGCTCAATTTAGAGTTCTTTCAACAGAAAACCATTATCAACAACCAGGCCTTCAGACTCTGGCAAGGAGGCAAATGATAAGATTACACTCATGACCCCTTAAGAGTTAGCAGGTGCTAAATTGAAGAAGCTTTCAATTTCTCTGTGGCCAAAAACATCAGTCAGCAACTGATAATATCTGCCATGTGTCAGCGGACCTGGCTTCAAATCTAACTTCTTCCTGGGATCAATAATGTCTTGTTCTATCCGCCTCCATCACAGTGCACTGCCAGCCAATTCAATTCTCACCCTTTTTTGTTGGCAAGTCTGCTATTTTCAGATCTCTGAAATGTATCTCCTTTTACACAATGGGGGTGACAGTTTGGCTGGTGGAAGACGTTCAATTCAACGGTTGTGAAGCAGTGAGGTTCCCAGACATAAATGAAACATGTATATGTAGTCTAAAAATACAATTTATTTGTTCTATGGCTCCATGGAATACGTCTGTAGGTTTTAGAGATCAGGCAAGTTGTGTAGAACATTGACGTATATTACACAAGGGGAATCAGCAGGACTAATGCATGGTAGATTTATGATACCTTTCTATTTGATAGTGTAATTATCTTTTAATAAACCTGGGATTGCTCTCTCTCTCTTGAAATCTCTCCCTCTCTCTCTCTCGCTCCCTCTCTTTCCCTCTTTCTCTCTCTCCCTCTCTCTCCTGTAAGTCCTATTTTAATTCCAAGGCTCTGAACATTTTATTTAATTACAAACAAACAAAATGTCAGCCGTATAGGATGCAAGTAAACAAACATTTTTGTGTTGTCCTATCTCATCTCTTCATTGTGCTTTTTCATTTCAGAATATTGAAAATGATTTAATACACAAGTCTATAATCAGGCATGATTACGATAAAATAACTTTAATTAATATGTGCTATAACAGAGCTCTATAACATGGCTTGAAATCTTTCCTTTAATGTTTCATCATACAATAATAACTGATGTGTGTCTTTCAGTTGAGAGAGGTCAAGTACAATATATCAAATTCAGTAGAAATACCGTAGGCTGATGTAATGTAAAGAGAGAATGGCTGTCTTTGAACCCGTAACCTCTTCAACTGCAGTTGAATGCGCCACCATTCTTTTGAAAATCAAAAGAATTCAACAACAACAAAAAAGTCTGCTTGTTTCACAAATGCCATTGAGAGAGAAATGATTTTACTTTTGTTTTATACACAGGGAACATTGGGAGGAGAAGGCACAGTGTCTTGTGTGTTCTGGAGACCTCCCTCCGGGGAACAAACCGGTGTCGGGCTTGGCTCAATGTCTGTCGGCATGCACACGTCTGAAGGAGCTGTTTGTCATCCCAGGGGCACAGGAGGCACCGTGGCCCCTGTTCTAGGCCAGGGTAATTTACAGCCTCCTGGGATTTACAGGACAGCGTGTCCGAGGGCTTGTGTGGAGGATGGCTTTCAGCTGGGGTCTATGGATGTGGTTCTGGTTCTTTGGTGGTGGTTAGTGGTTCTCTTGTCTGAAAGGAGCTAATGCTCGGATGCAGTTACTACGGATCAAGGGTGCCTGGAAGGGTTTAAGGATAACGATGTTGTCATCAATTGTGTTGCACACAGTTCATTTTGGTATTGGCCAACCAGGCAACCATCAATTAGAAGCATATCGATTATGTGTTCTTGTCTTTGAAAGACTTATTAGAAGACCAGAAATTCAATTCAGGTGATCACACCTGTGTGAATTTACGTAATAGGCTAATGGGCAATAATTTATGACCTTATCTCATCTTTGACGATTCGCACAGGCAGAAACAATGGAGTCCACAATAACCCTCAGTCTCCATTAAACACTATTTACTCATGAAACTAACGTTGCAATAGAACACAATGACACTCAGGGAGCTTAAGGTGTAATTGAAGGGAGGAGTTTGAAAGTGTAAAAAGTCTAAATAAATCAGCAGAACTGCTGTGTGCTGTGGGATTACAGAATTGTGATTCGTCAGTAAGAAGTGAGAATAATCGGTATCTTGGGCTGCTTGGAGCATTTTAATGTCCGTGGGGGAGGATCCATATTGATTTAGACAGACGGTGACACATAAAGACCATCTTTTCCCACTCAAACTACATGTTCCACCACTTGCCTGTGTGTGTGGCCTCTTCCAAACATGGTTGCATATTTGAGAACAATGGAAAAGGAATTTCACTTTGAATCTTTAAACAAGGTTCTAAACGTTTTAAAATATTATAAAATAATATTCTGATTGTGACAGAAGACAGCCGACTCCTGTTTCAGATGTACTGTGTTTAGCTAATAGGACTTTCTGATAAGGATAGCTGTAAGTGAAATATTTGGATAAAATTGTAAAGTTTACCCCAAGAAAGATATGTGTGCCTCTATATTTAGCGATTCTTTAGTCCTCAACACTACCATTCTAGAACTAGTTTAGTTTAGTGTAAGCTCTGCACGCTTTACCCTCATAACAAGGTATTCAGACAAGATAAACAGTTGAATTGTACTTCATTTCCAAGGATATGGATGAACTGTTCAAGGATTCGATGACTCTTTCGAAACCGTTCCAAGTCAACGACGTTCACCCACACCATCCTTTTGCAGATTTAACTAAAGAAAAACCAAGTTGTGATTCCCCTCAGTCCTGGCCCAATGAAGCCAGTTAAGAGCAGTGTGGCAGGGCTGAGGGCTGCTTGAGTGACAGGTGTGGAGATTGTGCGGGGGAGAGAGGTCCGGCAAGGTAAGCATCACCTCTGCAGTTCATTACTGGAGATATTGAAAGCTGGCTCGTCGGAACAGCCTCTTCGAGCGCTTCCATAACACACAGAACTCCCCCCCCCCCCCCCCCCCCACACACACACACACACAGTCAACCCCCAGTGTTCCAAAGCTGTCTCATATGAAGAAAATATTCAACCGTCTTCCATTTTCTTTTCTTTTTTTCTATCACCTACTCAAAAACATCCAAACATCTAATGAACATATTATAAACATATGTGTACCCTTGTAGTTCGGGATGTTTTAGTTCCTGGATGCAGGATCTGCAGAAGCTCAGTCCGTGTGCTTCAGACGTTCTCCCAGTCTGACTCACATACCAGGGCCTCCTCACCACTTCCCACTGCAGGAGAGAGAGAGAATGTGGACGGTGTGAAACCGTCATCTTCTTGCTTACTGAGCTGCAAAAATCTGTTCACATCGCTGCCTCGCATCCAAACCGTGGGAGAAACACTAGCCAACTGTTCCAACACCTGCACAGATGTGTGATTGAAAGTGGGAAAAAAAGGAGGATATAAGAAATCTCCTAAATGAAACGTTGGTTTGGCTATTTTGTGTTTTCCGAAATTACAACACAGATTGATTCAATGAGTTAGATGAAAAGGCCATTCAATTCGATGTGCTTTTCAAACTGTTTAACTATACTTTCTTGAGTTTTAATGTTGAACTCGAGTCAGAGAGCTTCTGAGGGCTCAGTTTATACAGCTAGACTTTTCACTTTTACTATTTCCAATGAGCAGCTTTCAAACATCTGGGCTCTTGCTGCACAGTGAACCGCTATAAAACAGAATGTTGATCTTCTGGCAACTTCTGAGTCAGGATCATTTTGAAATGTTCTCTGCTAAAGGACTGGTGGACTTCATCATTCCAGTGCTATAGAATAAAATGAAGCGAGTCTACTAGCCTACGAGTTTTGAAACATGTTCTCTGAGAGTCCAATGTTGGCATGTTTGCTGGCAACAGATGCCTGCTACAGTTGAATGACTGCTGTATACCCATCTGTGTTTAGCATGTCTACCGATGATCATGTCTGAAGTTTGCATGAACGGATGAGATGAACCAACCTATCACATATCAACATGTAGTGCTGATAAGTGCTGATATGCTACCTGATAACGTGCCTAGATTGAGTAATACGGTACCTCATGGGCGGTTTTTCTAATGGACCAAATGCAAAAGTTGTAGTTCTAGTAAACTGCTATCTTGATGAAACACGTCACTGTTCTCCTCGCAGCTGTGACAGAGCTCATCAGGCCGGGGTTAAATCCTTGTTTCGCTCTCATTGTCGCTCTTTTCTGGCAGTCTTTGCACTCCTAATGGGAACTTGTTGCTCCCCGGATATTGTTCAAGTTGTCTAACTGGGTTGGGCTAATTATTGACCTGGTGTTGGGGGAAAAGCCCGTATTTATGCCCCCAGGTGATGTCTTTGATTGGACCATGGGCTCTATAAACGGATGTGTACAGTCTGCCATTGCCATTATGGGGGTGGGGGTGGAGGGGGGAGGGGGGGGGGGTTAGAAAGCGCGAGCGCGAGTCAAAAGCGTCTCTTCTCGAGCTTCAGTTGCTCAGAGGAGACAGACTCGGATGGAGACTATATGAACGAACATTCTGGAAAAGAAGCGCTGAACTGACTTGTCCACCGAGGGTATGAACGAGAGTCTTATATGCACTTTTACTTTTACAATTGTAACTGTAATTGTCATAAACGTTGACTTCGATACGCTGTAGGCAATTCTCGTTTATTGTGGCCTTGTATATTGTGTGAATGATGTTTTCTTCATTTAAAAAAAAAAAAATTGTCGTTGTTGTTGTGTGTGTGTAATCTGAATCGCCTCGGTTGTGGTGTTTTATGACATTATCTTTACATTCACACGCTGGTTGTCTCTCATGTGTTCCTTCTCTAAATCTGAACTCATCTTCAGTTATCTTATCTTTTCAGGTGAGACAATGAAATGCGTATTGCATTCAAAAGTGTGTTGAGACTTCAAACACACATCACATTCAAATATTTACTACTAATTACCTACTTGTATAATCCTCTTAATTGACCCTGTCATTAAGAAGGCATCATTTAGGATGTGTTAAATGTTTGCCCCAGAGGTTTCTAATGAGAGAACATATCACTGATTATGTCGAAAAAACATCAGTTTGGGCATTATATTTTGATCATAGCTCTGAGCAACAGCTCAAAACTGTCCCATGAATAATTCATTATAGCATAATAATAACGTGGCTTCAAATCATCGTTCACTTCAGGGTAAGTAGCAGCCTTTGAAATGAACTTGTGATCACTTTGAGGCATGGAAGCAAAACAACACTATGTAGAGAAGGATAAAACTTTCAAATTAAAATAAGCAATTGAGAGAATGTGTTTTTGGTTGATGTATTCAATAAATCCTCATTGGAATATAGTACATTTGTTGCATTACAACTTGCTGCACATACAGGCACCATTTATGGACAGATCATCTTTAAATGTGTAAGAGCTTTTCTAGTAAATATATTCCTTGTAACAATACTACATTACACGTTGATTCTAATTGTGGATACTAATAATGACTGACGTCGTTAAAACACAGTTTGCTTGCAGGCTTAGAATGACATTAAGGGCCTTTTCCTGAATTGCTTGTTCATTAAACCAATTGTTCTCCAAAGCAGTTTGCAAAGCCTGGCTCTCGACATCCTGGTTAATCAGTTGTACGTCCATCTCGTCCAACTCCTGCCTTCCTCCCTTTCATCCCGCATGTCGAGACCGGTCAGCCGGTCGCCGTAACGATGTAATGCTTCCCCCCCCTTAGTCTTCCTGTGGGACCACGCTTCCCCTGAGGGGTTGACGCCAGCTACCCGGTGGTTTTAAAATAGAACCAGCAGGGTTCAGCATAGTCGCCGTGTAAGGGAATGAAGGTGGGGAATTAGCTCGGAGCAGAAATGGTGTTGGCGGTGGGAGTTAATAAGATATGTCATGTGCGCATCCCCAGAAACGAGGAGGGGGGACAGTAGGGGGAAGTCATTAACACACTAATGAATGTTAGGACGTTTGACTGACGAGGCCTCTTACCATTGATTCCAGTCACTGGTCTGGTTGTCCAGCCTGGCTTCCACTGGCCACAATAGGACCTATTTAATGACTCATATCTGGGTCTACAGTCCAGTCTGAAGTGCAGTCTAAAATATTTTGTCCTGGTTCCATGTCAGAAGGGAAACCTTGTAACAATTTGATGGAACATACTTGTTTCAAGAGAGTCTATGATATCATCAAGCATTTTACAACCTTGGAATTCCGCATGTTTTAACTTCCATGTGGAGTGTTTGAAATTCCAATGGAAACAGATTTACAGCATTGTTCATAATTCTTCCATATTGAAAAAAATGACCTTTGTTCTGTTTTCTCTTTCAGAAAGTAAACAAAGGCTTGAATTCATGCGGTTCCAATAAGTGTATGATGAAAAAGTCAAATACACAACAGAGGCTGTGAAAGTACTTCCCCAGGGAGCTGAAACCACAGGCGTTTAGACTCCAGCCTATCAAATCAAACTTTGTGCTTCTCCAGCATGGAGTTAACCAATCACTCCCTGTCCTTGTTGAAGGATGTGCCATGGGAGGACAATTGTCCTGCCTCAGTGGGCGGCACCACCTTTCTTATCATCACCTACAGCACCATGATGGCAGTGGGCATCATTGGTAATGCCAGCCTGGTGTTTGTCATCACGCGACAGAAGGAAATGCGAAACGTGACCAACATTTTCATTGCCAACCTCTCCTGCTCCGATATCCTGATGTGCATAGTGTGCCTGCCCACCACCATTGTCTACACCCTGATGGATCGCTGGATCCTGGGAGAAGCTCTCTGTAAGATCACCAATTTCGTCCAGTGTTTATCCATCACCGTGTCCATTTCCTCTCTGGTCCTGATAGCCTTGGAGCGCCACCAGCTCATCATTCACCCCACTGGATGGAAGCCTGTGGTGGGACACTCCTACCTGGCTGTGGCCATCACCTGGATCTTTGCCAGCCTCATCTCAGTCCCTTTCCTCACTTACACCATCCTCCATACTCCTTTCAATAACCTGAGCATTCCGTTTAATCCCTTCATCGACTACCACATTTGCATGGAGGAATGGCCCTCCCCAAACAACAGGTTGGCCTACACCACCTCCCTCCTGCTCTTTCAGTACTGCCTCCCCGTCCTCCTAATCGTGGTGTGCTACCTGCGCATCTTCCTGCGTCTGCGCAGGAGAAGAGACATGGTGGAGCGAGCCCGGGACCCCAGTCAGAAGAAGATCAAGGGCTCCAAGAGGATCAACGCTGTACTGGGCTCCATCGTGTTCGTGTTCACGCTGTGCTGGCTCCCTCTCATGATCTTCAACACCGTGTTCGACTGGAAGCACGAGGCCATCCCGGTCTGCCAGCACAACATGCTGTTCTCCGCCTGTCACCTGGTGGCCATGGCCTCCACCTGCGTCAACCCCGTCATCTACGGGTTCCTCAACAGCAATTTCCAGAAGGAGCTCAAGTCCACCCTGTATCACTGTCGCTGCTGGAGGCTGACCGAGCGCTACGAGACGTTTCCCCTCTCCATCGTCAGCACAGAAGTGACCAAGGGGTCCCTTCTCAGCAAAGGATCGATCAGCATCAATACTTAGACATGATCGATAGGACTCCTCCTAACCTGTGGTGTCGGTCACCCACTGAAGCTTGTGTTTCCTGTCGAGGCCGTACGAAGAAATCGATCTCCAGTTGTGCTGCAATAACAAGCAGAGAGAACACACTGCCCTAAGACATGATTGTCAAAGGCCTCTCTTCACGGATTTAGCGCTCAACCAAGAGGAAGTTGATAGCAGAAGTACGGTGCAAAGGTCATAGTGTTGTAAAAGGTTCTAGAGCAATGGCTTTGCAGAGGCATGCTGTCATTGTGTTATTATGTATACTGCTAAATGTGTAGTGGTCAAACTTTTATTACACAATGGTATTTAAAGGAATATCCCAGAGATCCACTATATTACCTTTGATGTTCTGTTGACTCGTTTTAAAGGGTCCGTCAAAAGAATGACCTTGGGTAAAGGCTGAAGACACTTACATGGATATGAATCTATATTTTAAATGTTTTATTCAGTCATTTTCACTGTAGATCTGTTCCGGTGGGGGTCCTTGTGGAACACGTAGCCCTGTAACGCTGTCTAACATTCACGTTATGCACATATTATCCTTCCAACAATATTGTTTGTTCCTGTTCATGTTGATACAGTGACAGTACAGAGTGTTGTTAAGATACTTTTGTGAACAACCAAGATTACTTTTCATCGCTCTGACTGGTCCAGCCTATTATCTATCCAATTCTTACCTATTGCGTCCAGAGGCATTTTGGAGTGTGCCTGTTAATAACGGGCCATAGAAATTGAATATGAAGGCTTGAGACAAATACACAGTTGCAAATTGGTCTGGCATCACTAGGCCAGGTTAGCTATTCATCCTTTGAAAATCGAAATCCAATATGCCAATTCACTTCAGTGGATAAACTGGTGGAGATGAAACACTAGTTGACAGATAGTATTCAGAGTGTTTTATCTACAACCTCGTGTCCATTACTTCAAGTACATGCAACATAAATGAATCTCATTTCCATTTAAAATATTCATCCATGATTTAGTAGTAGATAAAATAAAGTCGATTTATGTTCAGAATAGGTCCATATTTTAATAACTTTTTCCAGAGAAAAACCTTGCCAAGGATAGACAGTGAGAAATATTAGCACGGGCCACCATTGCTTCCACATACTGCCATTTTTCTTTCCATCCACTGCCTTTTATAGTCAAATATATCACTGTGTTGGGAAGGTTGCTGTAATAAAACCTCTGTACCACAACACAACTATACATCAGTGCCTGAGACAAAACAAGAAGTAATGAATGTATGTGTTCCCCCGCTGTAAATAATCACCTGTTTATGATCATCCTCTGTAGACCTGGAGTCCAATCAGTTATATACGATGTGAACAGTATTTAATGTAACTTGTACATAAAGATCTCGGAATATTAATGAAACTGTTCTCCTAAATGTTCCCCTCTCTCCTGCTGTTTTTACATGTGAGGGTCGTTTCTTCCTCTGGTCATCCCACAGGAAGGGGGTCCATTTCGGATAAGTCTCACCCGCACCCCTGCAGCTTGAGCATGGATGTGTTTTAGCATGCCTGAATATGATCCATTTGTATGGTGTTAATGAATCACATCAAATTGAAATTAGTGAAAGACAGTGAAAGTGTTAATGCATTTTCTCTGCCTACACGCTTGTGTGTTGATACTGTGTAGACCTACAGTATATTACATACATACATTATCTTATATCATCACCCGCTTATTATTTCCACTCAATTACATTCAACAGCGTTGTCAGGATACCACAGTTCATCTTTAAGATTTTTGACCTCTTCAAACTTAAACCTCGTTAATTTTAATGAGACACTGCCTCATAAGATATTCCTGATTCTAAATTAAGACAGCTTTGTGCTATTTTAAGAAATATTGTTGGGTAAACACTTGGTAATTTATTTTGTAGATAGTTGATCATGCCAAGAAGGTTCATAATTTTTTTCCACTGATGTTGCCTGGTTGGATATGCAGATACAGCTCTTCTAAGATTGTTATTATGTACTCATGGTTCATGACGGCTTTTGAAGGAAATGTTTTGTGAAAGTAATATTCATCAAAGATTATTTTTCTTATGTTTAAATAACAGCCGTTAAATGTTTGAGCACTTGTGGTGTATGCTATTGATAGTCATAGACATTACGTAACTTTTAAGTAAAGTAAAACAACAAAACCAGATTGTGTCTTTTATTCTTCCAAGTTCAATTTAAGTTCAGCAACTCCTTAAAAGCAGGTGTAAGCATGTACCCTGTTGACGGTCACTTTTTTGCGTGTTAAACAGCAGGGAACCTCCTGTGAAGAATAGAAGTTCAAATGTTAACGAATTGTCTTTGCAACCTCCTGTGGTCTAGGAGCACATTCACAGTGACCTCTATAACTTTGACCTCTTCACGGAAAAAGACAGACTGAGACACCAAATGCGTTGGTCTTTCTCACCAGTAACAAATCACATAGAAAAGCTTAACTGATCAAATCTGTAATCTAAAGAACTATATGTACAATAATGTCAAATCCATATCAAAGACTTGCTATGTTTACACAAAGTTCTGACTACTCTGATCCCCCTTCAAGCTAAATATATTTAGTTTTCTTAAGCTGTCCAGTTTAGAAACTTAACCTCACAAGGACATGCTTTTCTGAAATCCTCTGCGTGCATTCATCATGAAGATTTATCCCAGACACTGTCCACTAATATTAACTTTCATAACACGAGACTACTGAAAGGCCTCAAGATCCCATTTCAGCTCAACCTTTTCTAGTAGAGTGTGTAGAGTGTTATTTTGTGGTAATATCATCTTAAATGCTGATGAAAACTCACCAGACACAGACATGAAACAGTCACGGCAGGCGGCTTGTCCCACGGTGATTGTGTATCGAAGAACAGCATGTCTTTCTCTCCAATTACGTACTCAAGGAGATCTCTCAGGAGAGCGGAATCCAAGCAGGATCTCCTCAAGGGAAGTTAATCCATCTATAGATGTTGGGATACAGTTTACCCAGACGAGAGTTGTTTCAGTTTAGTGCAGTGAACTTTGATGATAAAATGTAACCGAGTTTTAATGTGTTGCATTGAAGAGAACCCAGTACTGGCATAGGTTTAAAATGGCTGAATTTCTGAGCTTAGCTGAAAACTCAACAAGCCAAATAATAATATGTCACTTACATTATATATGATACAGTACTATGAAAAGAAGAACATTGAATGAGAAGGATCATCAAGACAATGATGTCTTGTCATGGTTGAGGAAAAAGAGAAACCATCATCATGTGCCAAATGACATTTATTCTTGTTTCATTGATTCTTGTTGTCCCACACAGAATAAATGCATTAATTATTTGCCAACTGTTTTTGCACACAGTGCTTGATCAAAGTCTAGCCACTCTATGTGTGTCTATATTCTATGCATAGGTAATGCTTAACAACACTAGTTGTCTTGGTGGTTCTAGTGCTGGGTACCACCTTTGTTCTCAAGACACACACACACACTTGTCTGCACATATCTATTCCTGTCAATGCGTGTGACAGGTTCCAATAATAGCACCATTCTGTTTCTGACCAAGGACATTTTAAAGGAGGTTTTGTGTTTAGTCAATGGCATAATCTATGTCTACTTAGGCTGTGATCATTACTTGGCGTTATCCTGGAGCATGGCTAGAGAGGTAATAGACCTTGGACTGGTTGCCTGGTTACAGCTTCCACAGGGCCACCAGTAGGTTACCTTGTAGCTACGGAGTAAAATCTATCAAGCTAGTCTTATTGGACTCTGCATCAGAAGAACCAACCCAAGCAGATGGCTTATCAAGAGAAGTACTCTGTCTGATAACAACAATGTGTTTACAGAGATGGGGTTTCACTCAATGACACTGCAATGTGGAAGAAACTGAAAAAAATAAACATCTTCTTAAACTGTACCTCTTCGTCCAAAAAACGAAAGAGAAATGTCTCTGCCAGGTTCTTAGCAACTGAGAAGCGACATTCAAGTGACACTCCTTGACTTGGATGCTTATCTTTCCTCACCAGGTGTGTTGTTGTACAGCTTTTGTTTTTGACACCAAATCTCCTTCTCTCCAGATCTTCCCAGCGTCTTCCTGCCCCCCCCCCCCCCCCCCCCCCCACCACCTCTCCATCTAATGTGACACCACTGTGGGAAACCAATTAGAGCTACCCTGAAAGACCTGGCAGCTTCTAGAAAGCTCCAAGCACCCCCCCCCCGGATTGTGTGAGGTCTGTTTGAGCTAGACTGACCTGGCAACATCCCGAGGATATTCATTGTGTTCTCATAATGAACAGTTCGTTATCTTCTTTGCTAAATAAGGTCATTACTAATTAGGTTGATTAATTGACATTCTCTCTATGACAAGTTGACGGTGTGACTTTGGCACCTTATCAAATGACTTTCGATAAAGGACAATACTCAATACAATCTACAAGGTTTGCAGTAGCCAGTGCTTAGTGAGTCACGTTTCATCCACATGAACTGATAATCTGTCTTGTGTGTTTGTCCAGAATCAGAAGGGTGCCAGATAGACTGACACTTCGAACAGCACCATTTATTTTGGTAGATAAGATTATATTCACCCAACCTGTTCGATAGTCAACAGGATATTTCACTGTCAAACGTATTCTATGCATACAAGTCTAGTAGTGTTTGAGTTGCATGTCCTATTAGATAACAGAACAACCTTTGCATGATAGATTTGAGGGGAGTTGTGGGCTGCTTGACAGTTATCACAGTAACACCTCCCATTAGTTGTATCGCAGTGTCCTCTAGTGGTTAAAAGCTGTAAGTACACCAGTCCAGTCTCTAATCATGCCATCTATTTCTTCTCCACCTTAGGGGATGTAAATGTATTTTACCTTATTGTTTTTTATGTATGGCAGTTAATGTGACTGCTGGGAGTGGGGGCGTATAATAGACTTCTTCTATTATAAGTGTATATTAAATTGTTTGCCTCGGCAGTCTCATGGCACAGTAATTACTTGTCTGTGCAAACTTTCATGGCGAATGAAAACCCATTCTGATATAACAGAGTCTGTCAAATGATCCGAACTTCCCTTCACTACTTCGGAACCATATATCCTAAGCTTAATTAACCCAGGCATTATGTAAAAAGCAACATGTAAAAAAGGTAACTTTGCCATTCTCCTTCTGGCAGGGGGACTACCAATGGAAACTAACCTTTTGGCTATAATTGGGTGCATTTAAATGTTATCTGTAAAATGACAATTAATGTATACTGTCCCTCTATAACAAATAAAAAGTAAATAAATTAGAAGAGCTGCAGAAACAGCGTCTGCAGTCAGGCTGAAAGTGTGTTGCTAGGCTGCAGACTGGAAGGGTGTTGCTAGGCTGCAGACTGGAAGGGTGTTGCTAGGCTACAGACTGGAAGGGTGTTGCTAGGCTGCAGACTGGAAGGGTGTTGCTAGGCTGCAGACTGGAAGGGTGTTGCTAGGCTGCAGACTGGAAGGGTGTTGCTAGGCTGCAGACCGGAAGGGTGTTGCTAAGCAAGTTCACAATGGAGTCCTACGACATTATAGCAAATCAGCCGGTCGTGATTGATAATGTAAGTTTGCAGTTAAAGGATCAATTCACGTTATGCATCTTGCTAGATTAGTCTAGCTAACGATATCAGTGTTTATACTAGCTCTACTAGCTTATTGTATATCTATTTGATTGTCCTGAACAATCCAAACGTAGCGGTGGCTAGCTAGCCTAGCCTAGCTTTGTTGACATACTAGCTCGGTGGCTATACTTGGTTGCCAGATTACGGTATTTAGCTATTTAACGTTTCCTCACTGGTGGTTCTAGGCTATTGAACTACCACCACCATATTCTACACCCTGACTAAACTGTATTAGCCCATTCTCACCCATTAACATGATTTAGGTATGCAGTGATTGAGTTAGGCTCGCTAGCTAGCCAGACACCACTGACCAGTTAACATACAGCGAGTTGAAAATCGTCGGGTGTTATTAAGACAAGCATCAGCGTTCAAAAGGCGTTTCTAATGAATCGCATGGTGTTTACTGTCGCCTATTTTGTATTTTTTTCCCAGGGCTCTGGTGTTGTTAAAGCTGGATTTGCAGGAGACCAGATCCCCAAGTACTGCTTCCCCAACTAGTAAGCAATCTAAGCATCTCCAAGCCCCAATATTAATGAACCACAAGGTATTAAAGATAAGGTACTCAATGAATTTGCTTTCTTCTTGTTTCAGTGTGGGTCGACCCAAGCATGTTCGAGTGATGGCAGGCGCTCTGGAAGGTGATCTCTTCATTGGACCTAAAGCAGAGGTAACCACCCATCACCGTACTGGTCTGTTATGTTCCTGACAGTGACAAGCAGCCCAGGCTGTTATTCTGGGTCTTCATGCCTGACATCCCTGTGTTGCCTGTGGTTCTAGGAGCACCGGGGCCTGTTGTCCGTGCGTTACCCCATGGAGCACGGCATCGTGAAGGACTGGAACGATATGGAGAGGATCTGGCAGTATGTCTACTCCAAGGAGCAACTTCAGACCTTCTCTGAAGAGGTAGGCCTGGTGTAGAGGATGCATCTGCTCCCTCGAACCTTGACGATTCACATACAGTAATCTGATCCCCTGTCTTTCTGACATGTTTTGGGAGTCAGGTGTATAGCGGAGTCAGGTGGCTTAGTGGTTAGGGCATCGTGCTTGTGATCAGAAGATTGCAAGTTCGATTCCCTGCAGAGGCAACTTGACATTGTGTTCTTGGGCAAGGCACCTTACCCTACTGGCCTCAGGGAAAATGTCCCTGTATGTGCTGTAAGTGGCTCTGGATAAGAATGTCTGCTTGATAACTAAATGTAAATGTTTTGTATGTTTTGTTGAATCCAGCATCCTGTCCTGCTGACAGAAGCCCCTTTGAACCCAAGTAAAAACAGGGAGCGGGCAGCAGAGGTGTTCTTTGAGACCTTCAACGTCCCCGCCCTCTTCATCTCCATGCAGGCAGTGTTGAGCCTGTATGTTGACATGTTCCCTCTCACATTCACAACACACACCATGCAAACTGTGATTCAGAACCAGACTGGTATCTATGACGTACACCAATATGCGGTTGTCCGTGTTACAGCTATGCCACGGGGAGGACCACAGGGGTGGTGCTGGACTCTGGGGACGGGGTGACCCACGCCGTGCCCATCTACGAGGGCTTCGCCATCCCTCACTCCATCATGCGAGTGGACATCGCTGGGCGGGATGTCTCGCGTTACCTGCGGCTGCTTCTAAGGAAAGAGGGCTACGACTTCCACACATCCGCTGAGTTCGAGGTGGTCCGCACCATCAAAGAGGTACATGCTTTGCAGTGACTGTCTGAAGAACGATGCATAGCTAAATGTTTTTCTTCTTTTTTTTTCCACACAGTCTTTCCTGCAGTTCAGATAGCACAATAAACAGTATATTTTGCATTTGGATTTAAAAAAAAGTCTTACAGACAAAGATCAAGCATCTGACGTGTGTCATTTCAACAGAACTTTTGTCGTCAGTGAATCGTTCATAACCCCCTGTCAACCTTCCTTCTGTCCTTTTTCAGAGAGCATGCTACCTTTCACTGAACCCACAGAAAGATGAGACCTTGGAGACAGAGAAGGCCCAGTACACCCTCCCTGATGGCAGCACCTTGGACGTGAGTTGACATAAAGTTGACAAGGTTTCTGGATTGCTGGGGTGTGTTGTTATGTTTTTTCCCCCCCAGAATACTGAGTCACATGACTGTCATGCCCCGTGTAGATTGGTCCTGCCAGGTTCCGAGCACCTGAGCTTCTCTTCCGTCCAGACCTGATAGGAGATGAGAGCGAAGGAATCCACGAGGTGCTGGCTTTCGCCATCCAGAAGTCGGACATGGACCTGAGACGAACGCTCTTCTCTAACATTGTCCTCTCTGGAGGCTCCACACTTCTCAAAGGTATTTGCTGGGTTTCAGTTTTAAACATCAAACGCCAAAGAATTGCGGTCAGAATTCCTAACTTTATTGTTTTATTTCTGTTCACCAGGTTTTGGAGATCGTTTGTTAAGTGAAGTCAAGAAATTGGCGCCTAAAGATGTTAAGATCAAGGTACACGCATAGGAAGCTATCAGAGAACGTATTTACGTTTATTACATTCCTTGTTGGAGTTTCAGTGAGACAGAAAAGATGTTGAAAAGTATGAAACAGAATCACTAACAGCAAAGGGGAATTTAGCTACACATTTTTCTTTTTCTTTTATTATTATTTTTTTTTCTTTGTTCTTAGTTGTCTCTGATGTTGTGTCTCCTGTTATTTTCCTCCATTTAGATCTCTGCACCCCAAGAGAGACTTTACTCTACTTGGATAGGGTAAGTAAGGTTCCGTTTCTCTATCTTAAGGTTAAAAAAATAAATACATAAATAATCTGTTCATTTTTGTTGTTCCTGTTCTAGGGGCTCCATCTTGGCTTCCCTGGACACCTTTAAGAAAATGTGGATATCAAAGAAAGAGTATGAGGAGGACAGAGCACGTGCCATCCACCGGAAAACCTTCTGAAGAGGAGAGAGGGGGGAGAGAGAGCTCTGTCTACAGGCCTCAGATCAACCACTCTACAGTGTATTCTCCCTTCTTATTCATCTGCAAGGACAGGGATGCCAAGCCTTCTACAGAAGCCCCCTACACGCAACCTAAACTGGGGGGGCTGGACAGGACTGACCACGTGGGGCAGGAAGATGTCCCAAATGACAGCTTTAAGCAGCATCTCTTGATTTTATGGACTTTTGTAATGTTTATTATTTAATGCAAAGCTGCATTATTTGAATGCAAAAGTACCATATTTATTGTGCTTCTGGTTTACTCCATTTGAAGTAGATTCACCGTGCGGCATTGCTTATATACTGTGGATCCCTAACGAGCATGTTATCACTTGTCCTTTTACACTAAGACTACATACAGTTACAGTGCATTGAAATTATACACCTATCTGTCACTTTCTGTTGACTTGTCATTGTATGTAGCATCCAATGAACAAATAACAACAACAAAAATACAGAGAAGTCATGGTAGTGTGGATGATGGTGGTGGAATTATTATATTTAGATGTTTAAACCAGGTGTAGCCAAAACGTACAGCAGTTTCCTGCATTTAGGTGGTCATCATATAACCGTGTTGATAACCCTATTATGGTAACAAATACCTGCGGGTACCATAACAAAGGCACTTTATATACACCTGATAAAAACGATTTAGAGTGGCTCCACACTGTTGTATACTGATTGACAATATACGTCTCAATAATGGTATTTTATGGTAGAATTGCAATTAAGTGTTATACCTTGAAATGTATAATTAGACCTTGGAAATACTTGGAACATATTCTTGTTCTCTTTAGTTTAAGATTTAAGTTTATAGTTGATAACTGCTGCCGGGATGGTTATTCATGATTATGTTTTGTATAATGGCAAATAAAGGTCAATTCACGGTCTATGATATTGTGGTTATTTTAATGGTATGCATTCATGAATTAAACGGAATATTAACATTATTGGGAAAAACAATTAAACATTTTCTGTCTGGATTCCAGACTACTTACGAATGTCCAGGCGTATTAAACGAGCAGACGCTGAGTAGGTCTGGCCGGTGATTGGTTTACATAGTTTCTGATTCAAGATTCTATTGGTCCGTGATTGAGCATGGTGCTTCGTGAAACGTGTGCTTCATTTGTTATGACTACCATTCCAACCCACCCCAGTTAGAAATGTTAGGAGGTGTTAATGGGAATGTTTACCTAACAATTGAGCATTCATCATTTCTTTTGACAATTAGGATATAACTTATCCATCGATTTGTTTAGGCTACATTAACAATACATGTACGGAATATGTATATACTTCTTTTACGTGACCGGGTCGCACCGTATCATTACCCAGTAACACAAAACGAATAACCTTAAAGGTGACCACTGTCATGTCTAGTCTGGCGTCCGTATTACTGATTGCGTTCAAATAAAGAATCGGGTAGTTTTGCACTAGCGAGCTTCTAGAGCTAAATTAGTTCACACATTGCATTTGATAATCAGGACTTGGTTTAAATAATGAGAAGAGTTACCGTATTTGCTAACGGTACATCCAAAAATGGCAAGGTACGTAGCTTCCAGCAAGGTATCTGGCTTAACACACACTAACTGGAGGGTTTCCTAACGCGGCCCTCCAAAGCTTAGTCTATATCCATGTTTCGTCTAAACAGAGTTGCGCTAAGCCCCAACATAACATAACATAACATCATCTTTATCACTTTGTCTTCTTTTACAGGTCGTAGCTGTATATGGAACCCTGTCTGACTTACTATCTGTAGCCAGCAATAAGTTAGGAATACGAGCTTCCAATTTTTACAATGGGAAAGGAGGTCATATAGATGATATAACTCTTATCAGGTAAGGCTTGACATCTGAATCTACCCAGGACTTAATCATATCAGCAAGTTGGCATACATATAATCAAAAGTGTCAGTACACTGAAAAGTGTTTGTGCAATGTATCCTTAGCACTGTCTGTTTGGGAGCTCAAGTTGCTTTCAAGAAAGATGATTACAGCGAAACTGACTTACTTAATGTGTTTTTGCTTCTGGTGTGATCTGTCACCCTGTAACAGGGATGATGACGTGTTGTATGTCTCAGAGGGAGATCCATTTGTTGGTGAGTTTAATGTCTTTAATCATGTCTCTTCCTTGCAAACCACCTCATTGAAAAACGACTAACGCCTGTACGTGCTCACCATAGATCCACAGAGCGATGTTAAGACGACCATATCACAACCTGGTGCCCAAACCGATTGGTTGACCCTAAATATTGGTGGACGTATTTTTACCACCACGCGGTAAGATTAAAACCCCCCTCTCTGCGATCCACCCACACCAGCGTTGTGTGTTCACCCTGGTGTTCATGAGATCTCACCCTTCACAGGAGCACCTTAGTCAGCAAGGAGCCAGAGAGCATGCTAGCACACATGTTCCGGGAGAAAGGTGAGTTCAAAGTCAAGAGATCAACATGGTTAGTGTTTCTTCTGTTGAGTTAATCGTATGACTACAAGTTCATCTGTGTGTCGGTGTCCACTGTAGATGTGTGGGGAAACAAGCAGGATGAACATGGGGCCTACCTCATCGACCGCAGTCCAGAATACTTTGAACCTATTCTCAATTACCTGCGTCACGGCCAGCTCATTATAAATGAAGGAATTAATTTATTTGGTAAGTGTGGCGTTCCGATTCAGGGGATATTCTGACTCGCTGAAAGACCACTTTAACATTACCGTCCGCCTTAAACTCGCCATGTCTTCCAGGGGTATTAGAGGAAGCCCGTTTTTTTGGAATTGAGCAGCTTGCAGAGCAGTTGGAAGTAGCGATAAAGGTTAGTGAACTCACGACACGCCATGTGTATGTGCTGTTTATCATTTCCTGAACATACTCGGGGTACGTGACCTGTTTCTGCTGTGTGTCACTTCTTAGAACTCCCAGCCGGCAGATGACCACTCCCCCATTTCTCGCAAGGAGTTTGTTCGGTTCCTGTTAGCCACGCCCACCAAATCTGAGCTCCGTTGTCAGGTATAGTACAGGACCCTAGCTCTTAAACCACTCCACTGTATAACGCATATTCTGTCCATAATGAAATAACACGTGCCTTTCTCCGATAAGGGTCTGAATTTTAGCGGAGTGGATTTTTCCCGGCTTGATCTGCGCTACATTAATTTTAAGATGGCCAACCTCAGTCGCTGCAACTTGGCACACGCCAACCTGTGTTGTTCTAACCTGGAGCGAGCGGATCTGTCAGGGGCCAACTTGGATGTAAGTCCCCCCCTGTCAGGGTCCAGCTGCTACTGCTGTGGAAGAAACCCAGACCCCCTGATATCTGTGCTGACTCAGCTGTGCTCTCTGCTCGCTGTTACAGGGCGCTAACTTACAGGGGGTGAAGATGCTTTGTTCCAATGCTGAGGGGGCCTCGCTGAAGGGATGCAACTTTGAGGATCCGTCTGGATTGAAGGCTAACCTGGAGGGTAACCTGGTGTATTTATGCACTGAGCAGCCTTTGGGATTGGTTGCAACACTGTTAGTACTGGAGTATGGGTACAGTTTGACATGACATAACCACCGCTTGGTGATGTCTGACTCTTCAGGTGCCAATCTGAAAGGCGTGGACATGGAAGGAAGTCAGATGACGGGTATAAACCTCCGTGTGGCCACTCTGAAGAACGCTAAGCTGAAGAACTGTAACCTGCGGGGGGCCACTTTAGCGGGAACAGATCTAGAGGTGAGGAAGACAAAAGGGCTCCGTGTTGGAGGGGGGGAAGGATTAATGGACGGTTGGTCTTCGCAACCCATATCTGCTTTAACAAAAAAACTGAAACATAATCTTTCCTTTTATTATATTTTGTCGGGCACCATTTCCAGTTTCCCATCTTACGGTGTCATCGTTGTTTTTGCTGACTCATTTCCAGAACTGTGACCTGTCTGGTTGTGACCTACAAGAAGCCAACCTGAGAGGCTCCAATGTGAAAGGAGCCATCTTTGAAGAGATGCTGACTCCCCTGCACATGTCTCAGAGCGTCAGATAAGTCTGCTCATCACCCCACACACCGACGCATTCCACCTGGGCCCAACCCAAACCTACCCACCCCTGCCCCCTCACACCTAGACGCCCTGCCATGGAACTTCCTGTTCCCCCATGGAACTTCCTGTTCCTCTACCTGATGAACATCCATGGCATTACACCCTTTTCTTTATTTAGCTTTACATATCTTGCACTGTAGCACTCTCCATGGTATTTATAGTAGAGGTTCTCACCCTTTTCGTTGTCTCCAAAAACCAAAATATCTCATGTTGGAATGTGTGTTCACGCCTCTTTCTACCTTTCAATCCGAGCGGTGATATTTTTCATAGCTTATGCTTTGCACATCAATATCTACTTTATAACCTGACAGGATTTCGGCAAGTAAAAGATGACGTTGAGCTCAAAGCCTGGCTGTATGGTCAGAAATCAAGGCTGGAAAGGCCAAAGACGGATGTGATAAGTAACTGTCACTGTGCAACTACATTTATATCAAATAACTTATCGTTCAGGTAACCTAAGGTTTAAGATGGAAGGTTTTTTTTAATGAACAAACAAGCCATAATAAATCAGGGTCAGCTTGGCCAAATATTTTATCAGAGTGCACCACACAAATACTATGCTATGGAGTGTTCTGGAAAGAGGTTCTAAACAAACTTATGCAACATAGTCTTTCCAGTGTTCAGTTGTCTTTATGTGATTCTCTTGAATAGTCTAGTCTGTCTTGTTTTTGTGTTTCTGTGAATCTACCTCCTTGTTTACTCTGCCACACAGATCTGTATTTGCATGCATTTCACGGTAGTTCTGCTTATCGTGGACGTGTTGCGTTGCATCTTCTATTCCCTGTATTCAAATGGTATAGCAAATAATTCACCTGTAATGTAGTTTAATGGACGGAAGAGCTTCTGTTCTTGTATAGTGTCTGTGTCAGGTTCTAGGTCTTGTAGCTCTGTTAGAAGGGTGATAATTGTGGAATCACAGGCCACTTGTGGGCGGGGCATATCATGCAATCATGTGTTGAACTTAACGCTTTGCACAAATATGTACCAAATGGTCAAACTGTTATGTCATGCTTAATCAACAAAAACAATGTGTGTGGTGCTTGTCGATGGTAACCTAATGCATTTCCAAACCAGGGCTTCCAAGCAATCAATGTCAGTAGGATAAATGTTATCTCTGCTGGCCTGTTAGCCACAGAAACAATCGTATCTTAGTTCCTTAAGGACAGCGTCTGCAGTTTTTTTGAAGATTGAGTGTAATTCTCTTTGACGAGCAAAGTTCTTCTCATGCTGTAGCATAAAACTCCTCAGATGCAGCATTTGCTCCGTTCTAAAGTAGGTACCCTGCCTATGCAGATCATGAAGGCAATCATGCGGAATATTGCACCTTGAGTGTGCTCATCACACCAGGAGAATGTTATTATTAAAACGAGCCATGAAATTTGTTCTGACACTTAACTGTATACAGTATAGCGCAAAAGACAGCGGATCTATGAAGTCTGTGAGATCCTTCCTGTCTATAATTATTGCACTCAACACGGAAATGTATTTCCATAAATAAAATGACTGTTATGAGTACACAATGTCAAGCTCCTTTCTTTTAATTTTTCTTAAGAGTGCGGTTAATTGTCTGATGGTCTACTTTGATGATGAAAGATTAAAAAGGCAGCATTAGGCTGTCCACTATGTAGCCGTCCATTTTTATAGTTTCATGACAAAAAAGAGGCTTATGTAGAAGAGCACTATTATACGCAAGTGTACTTTAATCCTGTTCTTTAAGCTTTTTCCTAATCTTTTGAAAGTCTCTGCGGGGTGCTAGTGCAGGGGTGAGTGCCTTGTGGGTGAAGATGTCAGTAATCCTACTTGGTTCCCCCCTGTGGAAGGTGAAGCATTCAGGATCCTATAAAGCAGCAGAGGAGGCCAGGGTGTGTATCACTAACACAGGACAGGTGAGAGAAGAGCCTGGCTGGTACCTAGCTGGTCTGATGGTCTTAGGTCAATGTTTTGCTGGTCTAAAACAGGTGATGTTGTCTCTTGTAGGATGGGAGAGAGGAACCTGGTGTTGTGGCTGCTGCTGTTGGGAACACTGATGCCCCAAGCCTGCTGTCAACACTGGTCTTTTGGCCTGAGCCCGGGCGGGAAGAGAGCTGCAGATGGCTTGTCAGGAACACTGGGAAGTGTAAGTACTGATGAAGCGCCATGTTAGTGCTCAGTGTGTTGGTGTTGGTCCGTTCTTTAGTTCCACTGCCTCTGATGTGCATGCTGCATTCCTACAGATTATCAAGGACCTTCCGAATACGGATGAGCCCTGCGCTGTATATGACTGTACTGAAGTCTGGTCTAACGTCAGACTGTACCGACTGAGGACTTTGCTTGTGAGTTACTAATGATCTGATATATACTTTAAATGAAAGTATTTGCTATGGATTCCAACAGAAAGTCTGATTTGCAATTTATGGGTTTTTGTTTAGGCTGGCCTCATGGAAAAAAATAGTGGACGCCAAGCTATTTAGCAAATGTATCCAACATTTGTCAAATAAACTTTCACTGAATCCTTAGTGTGTCTATCTTTTTTTTGCAACCATGGAAGGGCCTGTAGTTTTGAATAGGGATAATTCCTAAACATGTAGCTTAATTAATGCAATTTATAACGTACGCAGGACTTTTATTTTGAAAGTGGAACAGAAAACTTGGCCGACAGCTCGCAAATATGCTGTCACACTTTTGTCTTGAAGTAGGGCAAGCCTACGTGCCTGTACTTTTTGCTTAGTTCATAAAATGCCGTGTATTTTGGTACAGTTTAAATCCGTAATTAGTTTGTCTTCCTCAAGCGCTAGGGGTTTCCAAGATAGTCATATGGACGCGTTGGTGTTTTTAATTCAAGCTAACGAGAGCTAGCCTGTTCGTCTCAAGGTCTACTCGTTCTATACGCCGGGGTCTCTCGGATACGCATATGCTCTAGGAGTTGTATGTTCTGTTCTCTAAGAATAGGATGGAGTCAAGTCCGCACTGTGCGCATTGTAGCCTCCAAGCAGCATCCGCAAGCACACACCAAACACTAGATGAGATGGATTTCGAAAGAGGTTAGTTTTCAATCAAGGCAACCATTTGTATTGTACACAGACTGAGGCCCCTCAATTATAATATTCTTGTACATGTAAAAACATGCAGGTATATGGTCAGCTGCAATGAATGGGGATTTGACTAGGACACAAGCACTTCTCCAGAAGGGAACAGAGCCAAACCAAAGAGACTCCTCCAATTACACAGCCTTGGTGAGGACCATTTACTCAAAGCCCTTTAAATAATGACACAACTGTTGTGCTTTCGGGTTGAAGTAAGATAAAAGCCTTCTAAGTGTGACTGGGTTTGTGATTTGTTTCAGCACTATGCCAGCCGTGGCGGCCACAAGGCGGTTTGCAGATTGCTCCTAGACAGTGGAGCCTGTGTGAACGCCTTGACCTTGGGTCACGCCACTCCGCTCCATCGCTCAGCCTACTGTGGGCATCATGCCGTGGTGAAGATGCTGCTTCATCACGGGGCAGATCCTCTGCTGTGTGATGACGACGGATCCTCCGCCTTACACAAGGTACAGCAATAAATCCAGTCGGAAAAAAGCCACGTCATTGGCAGAAGTCAATACAGACTTGTATACAAACTTTAAACAATTGCGGTGTTGGCAATTAGCACTGTGTTCTTGTGATCTCTGTTTTAACGAACAGGCTGCCTCGCAGGGTCACCAGGAGGTGTGTGACCTTTTGAACCAGGGCTGTCCAGATCTACGTAATGTAAAAAACAAGAAAGGACAGTTGCCGTACCAACTAGCACCTGAAGGTCACCCACTGCGGAAACTTCTAAGACCAGCTCTTGAAGTACAAGAAACTGCTTATGACCATCACGACATATAGCTATAAAATATTTGTCTTTATTAACTGCGACATATACTGATTCGGTGGCACCTGTTTATCTGACAACCTGTCTGTTGGTTCCATCTGTGAAGTGTCAGTGTAGCCAGCAGGGGGCGCTAGTATACCAGCTATAGTTTTTTTTTTTTTTTACCAGTCCAGGGTTCCACCTCACCCTCACCACTTCTTTCCCTCATCCAGTTCTCTCCTTCCCTCCTTGTCAGCCATGCTCCCTCTGCTCTCCTTGAATGTGGACACATGACAAAAACCACACGCTGGATTGGGGGGAGGGGGGGAGGGGGGGGGGGGAGACGACTTTCATTGGGCCCGCTGGTGGGTGGTGTTTCCACTGCGGCCGGCTAACCACATCCAGCGCCGTGACTGGAGGAGTGCCAGGCCACATCTGGAGCCCATTGCAGCTGACGCCACGCTGCATAGGGAAGGAGGCAGGGAGGGGTGAGGGGGTGAATGGGAATTGGGGGGGGGGGGGGACCGGGGGTGGGGGTGGGGGGGGGTTAGGGTTAGGGACTTGGCCATGAGGCCAGGCCATGAGGGTTCTTAAGTCTCTGTGACAAGGAAGCTCTTCCATGTCAGTTTGTTCTGTTGTCCCTGTGCGTTACGTACAGGATGCAGTACAGGAACGATCTGCGTTTGTTCTTTGAGGTTTCCAAAAAGAAGAAAAGCATCATGTGCCACATGAAATGGCTGACTTCAGATGGCACACAGATTATCATAGCCATTCATATTGGATTGTTCCTCTGCCAGAGTCTGCGAGAGTTCAACAATCACACTCAAAAGCTCGGTGCTGTCTAAGGTTGGCCAATAAGAGGACTAATGAAAACCCCATGTGGAATCGGGGAAACCGGAGGAATGTTAAAAAGCTTTTCTTTTTGAAATTGATTTGACGAGCGAGTTTGAACGGTAGAATTTCTCTCGCTCTCTTTGATGTGTGAAACTAGTGGATGGAAACTGGCTTGTGTTTAGGCCAATCTACTCCCTGTTTTACATGGCTATGGCAATCTGTGTGTGCTGTACATTTCAACGAATGCTTTGCACTTGCTGTCAAAGCTATAATAAAACTTGCCGCCACAAACTCTGCTCATGTTTTTCCTGAAACCATCAACCAATCCTAACATTAGCTGGGACTCCTCAAGGAATGGGACTATGTCTCTTAAAGACATTTCTTTGGAAAGCTTTGAAACCTCCAGGCTGAAGATCCCACTTACTTGACAGTGTGCCAGAGTTAGACCAGAACTAAAGGTTAGTTGTTATAGAGGTAGGT
The DNA here is from genome assembly GCA_030340665.1 of Neosalanx taihuensis. NCBI lineage: Eukaryota > Metazoa > Chordata > Actinopteri > Osmeriformes > Salangidae > Neosalanx > Neosalanx taihuensis. The sequence continues at coordinate 6,690,617 of CM059309.1, read as the reverse complement.
CCGAGACCTTGGCTGGGACATGTTTAGTTAGACCTGGAGAGTTTAAAAAACAGACTCACTGGGCCGAAATGAAAAACAGCCGTGATTCCTGGACTTCATAAAACAAAGAAGTTATGTTCTTCCGTTGTATTTACATTATCTGTCAAGCGTTTTAGAACATGCAACCTTTTTTCCAGTTTTTAAATTCAGTTTAGATTGTATGTAATCTAAAATTAAAGTGGCGTGAACATTGCTGACAGTTTGCCACAAGTAGGTTCATTTGGAAAAGTTGATTAGCTGCTATCTGACAATATCCCATAATTTAAAGCCAAACGTTTTGTTCTCTGTTTGTTTTGTAGCGCTGACATAACTCAGAGGTGTGACTGGGGTCATTATCTTGCTGCAGGATGAACCTTTGACCGACTAGATGTATACCGAAGAGGATTACCTGGCACTGCAAAATGCTGCCACGGCTATTTTGGTTCGAGGTGCCACTCACATAGTACCGGTACCACTGGTTCATCTTGTTGGTTCATCGCCTTCATCTGACCTGCTTTTTTTTAAACAGAAATTCGGGCTGTTCCTCAAATTTTTTTTACAAGAAGTGTAAATATTATTCTTTCTTTTTTGCTGATGCTTTTATCCAAAGCGTATGTTTGTGTTTAAAATCACTCTCATATGGATGAGCAGTTGTAAATGAAAAGGGCCACCTGGTTTCCATACAACTTCCTCCAGTGCCTGGTCTCTGTCTTCTTGACTGCAGGAAATGCTCCTCTTCCTCCACCTGTTCAGTGCTGAAGCCTGATTCTGCTCATCCAGCTGCAGAGGAGAACAGGTCTCTGTGTGACCGGCTGAGCTAATCAGGTAAATAGCTGTCAGATGGGCAAATGTTTAAAAAAGAGAGTGGGACAGACATTGGCACATAGTATGGCCCCCATATTGTGTGATGTACATTGTGGGGGGAGGCTGGGGTGGAGTGGGAGGGGCATAATCAAATCTAAGGACAGCTGCTGCTCAGAGATCCAACGTAATCGAATTGTGCCCCCACTCCCGCTTCAAAGCAGTATGTTTTCTGATGATTGAAGAGATGTGGGAGATGTTCCCCCTCCTCCTGGCCAGGTTGGCTGGGGATGGAAGACATGGGTCCAGAGGTGGATGGGTGACCCATGGGTGCCTGTGGAGTGTTCAGCCTCACCTCAGGTTGAAGACAAAACCAAATCTTACATGTTACGTCTAAACATAATGAGGACATACATAAATGAGCATGACATTCATTAGCACTTATTTAGATTTTTCTACATTAGTTAATAGCACTGACAATATAATAGCGTGTGTGAGACACAATTTGCCCATTTGAATAATAATTACAGCTACATGGGAAATTATGTGTAAACTCTTCCAACACTTTTGACATACTAGTTCCCAGATGTCTGGAATAAGATTATCAACGTGTTGTTATATAGAGTAATACTACAGACCATAGCAAACTGGCATTCAAAAGCTATCAGAAATGTTACCGAAACCTATTTAGTTTGTTCCCCCTATTTTCTTATTTCTAAAACCCTTTCTAGGAATGTTGTCTGTGTCCCAGATGATAAATAAACGTAGTTTCCAGACTCACAGAGGGAAGGAGGAAGTTTCACTGTATTGATTATGGAGATGCAATCTCCTAAATGCCTATAGAGGTAAACCCTATCCTCTGTGCCATCTTTCAGAGTACAGCTGGCGTGTTCCTGTTGCATTGCAGGGATCGTATATCTCCTTTCTGGATTCCATCATGCAAAAGTCATTTACAATCAATCATCCTCATATATAAACATTGGGGAAGCCATGTTGAAAATGAGACCTCAGGTTTTTGTCGTTTTTAAAACAATGTAAGAATACTGGTGGATTCTAGTATTCTTTTACTTTCTTACATTTTACTTTCTCTACTTTCTACTAAAATGGTTAGTTTAAATTAATTTTTATTGTTAATTCTTAAAAAAAATTTGTTTATCTACTTATTTAAGTTGGTAATATGTTTATTGTGCGCACCATTATGCCACAGTACGTTCCGTGTTTGTGTAATTTGCATGGCGAATAACATCTGATTCAGATTCTGCAGGACTGGGGCAAACATGTTCCAGTCTGTTCCATCTTTATCTAAGAAAGGGGGCTAATTGTCCTTTTTTGTTATTTGTTTATGTAAATAGGTCTGAGTACAGAAAAAAAAGAACTTTTGTTTTCCCCAGGTGTCTTTTTACAACTCACTGTCAAGCTGGATCTCCATATTGTATGAAAATTAGAAAGGCACAATGGTTGACTACATGTGTGGGCAAGATACTGTCAAAGAGATCTGCAGCAACTCCCTGCTGTCGTCCTCTCCACCTCTGCTTTACCCAGCAGCCCTCCTTTCACAGTCATGTCCTGCCTGGAGACTACTGGCGGAAAAGAGACGGTGAAAGGAAATCAGTGGGAAACGGGCTCGTTGAAAAAGGACGATCCGTTGCGTCGAGTCACGCTGACCCCTGCTCGGACAATGAGGCTCTCTGCTGCTTCCTCCATCCATCACGGCAAGATGGAGGAGAGGGAAAACGACAACAGAAAAACAACGTGCGTGTAAAACAATGGGCCCTCGTCTTTCGCTCGGCGTACGTCACAATTCCGTGCTACACGTGTAATTGAAAAAGATAATTGGGCTGATGAACTGAGGAGCGAAGGCACGCAGGGCTTTCTGTCAGCAGGTGCTGAGCACACACACTAGGCCATTCATATGCGCATTCCTGTCCCTCCGCTCTCTCTGTCCCCAGCCCAGCAGGTCCACCCCCCCACCACCCCCAACCCCCTACCCCCCCGGCCAATCAGGACAGGGGCTGACACACAAAGGGGTCTTCAATCTGTCTTAGACAACAGCCTGCATAAAGGCCCGGAAAAGCCACAACAGCGTCATGTCAAAGACCATCGTGGGGGTGGGTGGTTCGAGTTGGGGAGCTGCATGCGGGATGGGGGTGCCACTGATGGATGGATGCTGGGTGTATTTGGTCTGGGTGTCGTGGCAGGACTGACGGAGGGGGTGGTGTGGGGGGGCTTTTTTTCATGCATAAAAAGGATATTTGTACATGCCTAGTGACAAGGGAATGCAAACAGGGGAGGGAAGGCATGGACGATTAAACACCCCCCCCCCCCCCCCCCCCCCCCCCCCGAATGTGAGGAGCCGGCTAGGTAAATCAGTATGCAAACGTACTCTGTGTAGATATTGTTCGATACGTACTCCAGGGATCCTCCGCTTGTTCTCATGCTGATGAGTAGTTTTCCATCTCTTTAGGTCTCTTCAGTGGACTGCATGCGGCTAGCAAACTGTCTCCTGGGTCTTGTTTTACACTGAAAAGTGGAGAGGAGTGGTCGAAGGTAAAGCAGGGATCCGCTTTGTCAAACAGACTATCAGGTCCATTGTGGAACAATGAACGTTCAACTGACTTTTAGACTGACCCAGACTAGGCCCACCTCGAATATAGATTCGACTAGATCTCGGTGTGTGTGTAAATGCATGCTCATAAACCAGTCGAGACTTTTATGTTTCTATGACCACGGGGACATGAAAGCATTAGAGAGAGAGAGTGGTTAATAATTTGTTAAAGGTGCATTTCAGAAAACCTCAGCCGACACAGGGTTTGCATTCGAATGGCCCCCCCTTCCTTCGTAGCAGCAGCAGTCTCCGGCCTTCTTGTCTTTGTTCTGTGTCCCTGTGCCGTGGTTAACCAACATGCACGTCAGATAAATCTATCACCATTCCTCCTGCACCACCATTCCAACCACACATCGAACCCCCACCCCAGACTCCACTCACCGTCATAACTCCTCATTAACTTACACTGTGTGCTACCCTCCTTTAAATAATGCAGGAAGAGAAGTGGCAACAACAAAAATCTCAATAAAATTTTGGCCTTCTTCTCTCTGCTCTTTCAACAAACCGAGGCTATAGCTTCATAGGGTACACATCTGTCTCTACGTATTTTGCTTTAGCATGAAGGGGTGGTGGCCTTTTATGTAATAAACACACAACAGTAATGATTCCCTTTGCGTCCCTGGAATAAAAAGAGAAGTCAAAATGTAAAAAATTAACGAGACCGATCAGCAGATGTTGTGGTTTTGAATCTGTCTCTCATGTCTCTTGTCGTTATATTTTCATTTAGAAGTCAAGGAACTCTTGTTTGGGTTGAAGGGAGTTTCTTATGAATAGGAACAAACAGGAAACATATCTGGTTTGATACCATCCTGTTTCCATAAGCTACATGTGCTGAGATGGACGTTCGACACTGAGAAGGGTTGTGAAATAAACTCCCTCACTACACTGGCTTTTTCTCTTTTTTTTTTTTAATACAACGATCAGCTCAGCTTTCTGTTTGTGATTTGCTCAAAGGTCTTCCTCCTCCTCCTGTTTGTGTGTGGATAAGAGAAAGAAAAGATTTCAGGTTTTGGAGGAAACAGATCAGTCCGAAAGAAACCTGTGTGTTTGCCTGGAGCTGTAACCAGTCTAGAATCCGAGATAGATTTTGTTTGTTCGTTCTCTCATTAAGCGTAAGAGGAGCACAATGCCATTGTTTGAGGCCTGTGAGATAGCTGGGGGCTGTTTCCACTTGTGAAGATCCACACCCACGTTTCTCAGTGTCAAGGTATACTTAGTTATCAGCCATAGGGTCTCAATTCCCTCACACAAACACCAAAACAGCATTATCCTTATAAAGATATCTGTAAGGTTTGCTGAAAGGTGACATATCCATATAGTAATATAACGAATGAAGCCTCCTTTTGTTTGGTGAGCTGAACTGGGATGTGAGTCAGATGAACATAATTAAATAATTGCAAAAGTGAAAGAATAGAACATCAGAAAGAGAGAACACATGCTGTCCTCCCAGTATGCAGTATGCATTTGATCAGCCAGCACTGGTTAGTATTAGTGAGAAACAGGATCACGGGCCAGTATCCTGATTTGAAAAGTTCCTATGATGTATTTCTTATTCATTTTTATTATTATTACTTTAAATATGCCATATGCTTATAACTGTCAATGCACATTGGTGATGAATGTGTGTTTCTCCGGTTGACATCCACCATCTTGAGCCCTTGAGAGGACCATGAAATATCGTACATCTTCACAGTATATGATATTCTGTTCCATTCTACTCTACTCTGTAGTCTAATGTGATTTTGCCACAGACCATCATTCTCCATGTCGCACGCCTCCCTCTCTCCTGACTTGTCTGCCTGTTCCTCATTAGTCCCTGCTGGACTGGTTCACACCTCATTGCCACCTCCATTCTCTGCTACATTCGGTGATAAGCTCTCTTTAGTAGGTCAATAGGGGTCTTTCAGATTTACATGTACGCTCTTAATAAGAGTGGGTCTGAGATGAAGTGTGGGGGGACAAGTCCAGAGATCTAATCTTTCTTTTATTTGGTAACTGTCCTGATCTAATCTTCTTCTGGAGTAGAGTGAAGATCTGGAAGGCGTTTTTTCGAGTGTGTTCTTCGTTGCTAGAGTATTCTTTGTCTGGTGTGTTCACAACCACACTCAGCATGGAAACATTTAAGATGGAAAAATACATTTCTGATCTAACAGTCTGACTTTGAAAGACAAGCACTTTCCCTTCCCAACAAGTTTTTATTCATGTCCTCTTTTAATTATTGTTTATTTAATGTTTCAAAATAATATATAAAAAAAATAAAGAGAGTAAGACATCCATGGGCTTCTCTTTTCTACATATTTGGGGGTTTAAATGTTTGTAAGCACAACTACAATCCCATAATGCAAAGAGGGTAACATTTGATGTCTACACGATTTGTATTCCGGCTCTTGCCTAATTAAAAGCGGTTTCCAGTGGGGCGGATTTAGCGATAAAGCTGAAAGTGGCACGGAGAATATTTAAATAGAATAACAGACACAAGACACGACAGCGTTTGATGAAAGAAAATGATTGCATTGTGGTAAAAAAAAAAGAAGAAGAAGATGAATCACGTTTCATCTACGATCATGGAATATAACAAAAATAAGATGCGTTAAGATCTCGTCCCGGTGACGAGTTGGCTGTCTCCGGAGTACAAAACATGCTTACCCCTCTTGGACAGAGGTGTTGCGGATGGCAGGGGAGGGGGGTAGGGGGGAGGCAGGATGGGGGGGGGCACTTCCATCTGCTTCTAGATGCACCCAGGCTGGGCGATATTAGTGGGGGAGGCATCCGAGAGGGACGGAATCTTCTTGTTTTTTCCCCCCAATGACCAAAAACAAACTATGATTGAAAAAAGTTACAATTGAACATCAAAAGAAAAGAAAAAGACGCATTGTGGCGTATATCGTTAACGGATAGTTGATGCACTTTTTTAACTTTTGGAGGAAAGATTTGCACTTTTTTTGCGCCAGGACGCCTGAAAAGACCGACTGAAGTGGATCATATCCAGCCAGTAGGTCGATGCATTCATAGAGGGCAATTTAGAAAAGTCTCTGTGCTTTAATGCGCTGAAATATATATATAGTTGCGGTCAATTAGTATAGTTTTCCTCTCCAAGCCAAGAGAATCAAGTATTTTGATAGTAAAACTCAACCAGCCTTGCTGTTGTTTCTGTTGTTCTTCTGAAGTAGTACTGTAGGTTAAACATGCACATTGGGTTTTTGAGTTAGTTTAAATATTTCATGCTTAGGTTCATCGCCATTCACGCAACTTTACGGTGGGAGACATTTATATTTTTTTGGATTATCTATCATCTTTTTTGTGTGCAAAAGTTAACCATCAAATCTCAGACTCGGGAGTCGGACATTTTTCTACGCTGGCTGTTCCGTCGACCTCAAACAAGGTAAATTAGTTTCAAGGTGCAGACATTGGTTATTTTAAGAATATGTTTTTGTTTTTCTTAACACACGTTGTTTACAGTTTTGGGAAGGAAAAAAGCACATTAACTCCGGATTTAATGTAGTTTAAATGAATCCTGTTTAGTAAGAACTACAAAGGGGGAAACAAGTTTCATTTTTGAATCGGCTTTTTATTATTTATTTTCATTATTTGAGACCCAGTGCTTGGCAAACCGAGATTTGTTGTATCAATTATTTACATTAAACACGTTGTTTTAATTCAACTGGTGTTTGTTGGCATTGAGACCACTTCAACGCACATAACTTCCGATCAACGTTACATTCCGTTTCTTTTGCTCTCTTTAATCAACCTCATCACCTATAACACTCACTGAATCTTTCTGTTTTGAGAGTTCAGGTTAACGAAGGTTTTGTGAAATTAGGTCCTTGTTTACAATGATTAGGGAATCCATGATGTTAATCTGGAGAAGGAGAAGATGAAATGTGGAGTTGAGCTCCATCTCCACCCAGAGTTCATCAGGAAAACTCTCTTAAATTAGTCTGCAGAAGAGGAAGGGAGGAATTTTCCTTCCCTCTAATTTACTAGACGTCTGGATTGGCAGACTTATTGTTGCTCAAGTTAATGATAGTCTGTGTTCTGTAGTGAAATATGACATTAGCTCAGTGTATCTAATCTTTGTAGACTTTTTGTGCAATGAGAAAGTTTTGTAGGAGTCAGGAAAACATTGCCATGTACTCCTAGACCAGTTTATTTCATTAAAATAGATGGCAGGTATACATTACCAGTTGGAACTTTCCCTGAAACAGTGGTGACATATCTCAGGTGGGAAAGAAAGAGTAAGTATTCAGAGAGCAGTAAAACAGCAGCTTAATACCCTCCAGACAGACTGCTGGAAGTGGAGGAATGACCGGGGTTGTGCTACAGAATCAAACATGGAAGCTAAGGAATTTTATGCATGGATGGCAGCGAACAGTAATTATGGGGCCATGCTTGAATCTCTTTGTACTCCTAAGAAGGAGAGGGAAAAAAGTGTCTTAATCCTTATCAGAGAACAGGCCCATCCCAGTTTTTATAGTTTTGTACTCGGCTACAGCAAAACTGCTGGATGACCCACTAACTGGGGTCTGGAAATAGAAGCCGTGGTGCTTTCAGCTCAAACACGATGCTGTTTAATCAGCCGTCAAGCTGTGCTAGTGTCTCAGTAGGTCCTGTTGTTATGGGAGCGCAGGCTTTTGTGGCTGCATGCGCCGTCCTCAGTGCATCGGCAGATTCCTGCTGCCTGACCAGGCACTGTGATGACCGCTCGTCTTCAGCCTGAGCACATCCTGACTCACCTCAGCTGCCGGAACAAGGCCACGCTCCTGACCAAAAAAAGAAAAGTGAAATTGAGTTGGGAGGGTAGGGGGGTTTACAAGGGCAAACGCTCATCGAGGTGGTCCGACACTGTTTCCTCATTTCTTTTTGGTTTGTCACAGGTTTTTACCCTTGGCTCTGGACCTGAGCAGCTAAAACTTTCAAGTAGATGACGCTCACTGACTCATCCACCTCAGTAGTGACTCACTAGGCCGATCGCTTTAGCTTATTCATCCCAAACGGTTATATCTAATTCGTTTCACGACTGTTCGGCCATTTTTTTCCTTCTTGTTGCCGTTTCTCTCGCTTCAGTGTTTTTAAAAGTGATCCTCTGTTCCTCTTTGCTTTTCTTTCCCGCCCCCTTCAGTGATGATGTGTTCTCTGAAACAACCCCCTCCCCCCCCCACCCGCCCCCCTTACAACAAGCATTTGTTCCACCCCAACTTGACAAGGCATGAGAGCAAATGGTGGTTGGGGGTCGGGTCACGTTGGGGTTGGGTCCAAAACCAACTGTTAGGTGATAGATCTCCGAGTGTGGAAATGATGTTTTGGCGGCTTCCCTACAAGGGTGTCGCGTAACAGGCCTTCGTTTTGGGTCCTTCGAAAATTCCTCAGGGGGGATTATAAGGGTTACTGGCAAAGTGTTAATCTTGTAGGCCAGATGCAAGGGGAGTGATGGTGCAAGCAGATGTGTCCAGGAGGGTTAACCGCAGAGGCGTGCCCACTTAGAGCGCACGGCCGTGCCCCTCAGTGCCCCAAAGGAGGAGGGGCCTAACCCAGTGGTCCGGACAGGAAACGTCACGAATAACATCCAGCCCTCGTGGCCTGACACTTCCTCTTGGAATGTCTCGCTGTATAAACGAATGGCCAACAGTCCAGTGCCAATAACGTGACACGTTCCATCGATGGAGGCGTGTCGTGGACAGTTTATTTTTTGTAATACTTTCCCGTTGTGTCATGGCACATTTTGAGGTTGTTGGCCAAAGTCGTCGGCCACTTGTGTGAAGGAGCGCATCGTGACGAAGCTCGTGATCTACACCCTTGTCTTCCTCACTCTCTTAACCACCTGGTGTGACCCTGCGCTGACCTGCAGTCTCCCTCCGAGACCTCTGGGATATCTTCATCATCACTTGATCATCCTGCGATGGAAGTGTTCCGCTACAGCACAGATAACCTTCCGTGCGATCGGTTACAGCTTCTTGCGATCTAGAAAGTTCTATGTGGCTTAGCGAGAACGCACACATGCCAATTACAGTGGCTCAGAGTCTGTTAGATTCCTTCCCCATTTTCTGTCATTCAGATTCAGAATAATTTATTTATCCCGAGGGAAAGTCCTTCGTATCAACGGCACACAGTCTCGCAAAAGCACTCAAGGGTAAGGGTGTGAGGTAAAAGATTAGAAAGTGTACACAGGGGTAGGGGGGTGGGGGCAATAACAATAAGTAAAAATGGTAGGTGACGTAAGGTGACTCCACACAGGGTGAGGACACTGTTTATGACACTGTTTCAGTGTCATAAAAGAAGGTTCTGTCTATAGATGTTCAAATGTAAAAGCTCTCTCTTGTAAGTCGCTTTGGATAAAAGCGTCTGCTAAATGAATAAATGTAAATGTCTAGGAAAAACCCCAGCTATTTCGTTGAATTCAAATTTGAAAGTCCCATTAAATGTCTCTCCCCCCCCCCCCTCCAGGTTGTCATAGTGAGCGGCCCCGTGCGGAGGCCCCCCCAGTCCTCATGGAGTCCCTGTGTCAGAGCGGCGAGCAGCTGTAGCTCCGTCAGCAGCATGCTGCTGTGGGCCCCTCTGCTGGCCCTCGGCCTGCTAGCCCAGATCCAGCCTGCCCAGGCCCACCCTGCCGTCATCAACGAGGGTAAGCCACCACCACCACCACCCCCCTACCCCCGGAGCCTTCACCCGGAGATCTCTGCCTTCCACATTGACCCGCTGTTTTACGCACGTCAATCACCTTCTTCTAGACGTTTGAGAATCAGCTGTGTGTTATAATTTGTATCCCCCTCCAGTGTGTGGATTTAGCGATGAGACATAATTAGGAACATGAACTGTGGCTCACGTTTGTGACTTCACGTCGAGAGACCTCCATGTCCCTGCGCTGCTGAAATTCCTCTTGCTTGTGGCAGTGTCGAGTCATGAGGCAGTGTCTATGTTAGTCAGCTCTGTCTGTACTCTGCCTCCCCTGCCTGCATCATTGAATGTTTGGATTATCGGAGCTTTCTTAAAATCTGTCTCAATAGATTAGATTTTTTGATTAGATTCAACTTGAATGTCACTACACACGTACAGTAGGTATACAGTATTATTTTTTTTACGGTAGGACAATAGGACAGTTCATTGAGCTAACAGACATTTTCCACTGGGCTGTTGAAGGTATGATTGACATTTTGGCAGGTGAACTTCTTTATGTTTGAAAGCAGGCTGACTTTTTTGGCAGACCTGGTGTTGCTTTACTGAAACGGGGAACAGAAGAACAGTTTTACTGTTGCAGGCATCGTGGGGGAGACGAGAATGGCACCCCAATCAAAACAGCCATTTACCTCTTCATCACCAACAAGCCTCCCCTGATCCTCCAACTTAGACGCAGTCTCCGGGTTTTTTTTTAGAAGGCTGAAGGCTGGATTGCCTGCAAAAAAGGCACCCGAATGGTTACGCAAGCCTAGTTATTGGGGGGGGGGGGGGGTGGAGGGAGGAAGAGGAGGGGGGGAAGCCCCCCCCCTCTCTCTCTCAGAAAAAGGGCAGTGAAATTAAATCCTGAAAAATGTATCCCTTGGCTGTGTTCCAGTAGCGTAGCCTGATGGCTGCCTGGACTTGTGGCTGGGAGCTGGGGGATGTTTACACCCAGCAGTCGGAAGTGGAAAGGCTACAAAAGGAATATGATAAAGCCCGCTTTTATAATGACTGTAATTATGAAAGGGGGGTGGGGGGGGGGGGGTCTCTCTTGGGCAGAAAGTCTTAAAATAAACTAGGCAGGCCTGTGTTTACGCCTGAACCGAGGCGAGCTGGGAGTAAATGGCTGCCATCTGTGGCTGAAGGAGAGCTCTACCTGGGCAGCCAGGGCTTCTCTGCCTCCCTCCCCCTCCTTTTGTAATGAAGAAGGTTTTGTTGTCATTGAGAGAAAAGGGGAACTGACAGGGAAACTATAAATTAGAGACTGGGGTGGGGGTGGTGGGGGGTTGTGGGAAAAAAAGAAGAGATCTTTAGTTGGATGACGCCCCACGCCTCAAGAGATAAGGTTTCGCTGAAGTGGATTGGTTTACGGACGAATCTCTTGGATGTATTGCAGGGCGGGGAGGGTGATGCATTGTCTCTTCTCCACCCCGGGTTTTCAATCACCAAATGGCCAGGTACTATGTATGCCCTCCCCTGCTTATCCCCCAGTCCACCCCACCCCCACGTCACTTTTCCTCCGCTCCCCCGCTGGGTGACTGATGGCTTCAGCTGTCGACAGACGAGCACAGCAGAAGAAGCATTTGGTCACATTCCTTTTGTATGGGGCCGGGGAAAACATGCTAAATGACGTGGAAACAGCCATGTTTTAAACATGCCTCTGCGCTCCCTTATCCCATGTTAGGGAGTTAGGCCCGTGATAGGAAGCTTGAGTGAGTTCGATTCCCGGCTGTGGCTATGTGACTTGGTGTCCTTGGGCAAGGCACTTCACCCTACTTGCCTCAGGGGGAATGTCCCTGTACTTGCTGTAAGTCGCTCTGGATAAGAGCGTCTGCTAAATGACTAAATGTAAATGTGATGTTGACTTGAGGAAATATTTAAACCGCTGTCCAGTTACCATGTGCTTACATTCTTTGAGATCTATTCAAGAATCACATACACAAGCTTGTTTATTTTTTATTTTTTTCTTACTTGGCCATGCGAGCAGTTTGACAGTTTGAACAAGCCCTCTTAAGTCAATTAATGACCATTAAATGTTTAATTGCTGGATATTCCGTCTGAAGGACTGACCTCTCTAAAGGAGAGGAGTTGTTCCGAGGGTCCCCATGGGAACCGCGCTCATCGAGACTCCCTCTGGCTCCCGGCTGCACTTCCTGTCTGCGGCCCTTGCTGCTCCGTCAGTCACAGGAGAAGTGACCCTGCTCTTCGCTGAAGGGCCCTGGGAGCCGGAGAGACGCTCCCGGGCTTTTGAGAAAGGGCCCAAGGGCCCTCTCCTCGCCTGAATGTCCCATAGCATGAGGCTAATGAAGTGGACTGAAAGGTTGGGCTTGTCGCCGGCCTGTTCTATAGAACACCTGTAACCATGGCGTCCTGATGGTTCCATTGTAGTTGTGAAGGACCGTTCTAAAGAACGGTGGGCTGGGGGAGGGGGGGGGGGGGGTCTGCAGGACTTAGGCCCTGCCTTGCAATGGTCTTCAACAGAGGGGGTCGCCTCATTGACAATGCAAATGCAAGATAGAAAAGACCATGTGGCTATTGTGTTCCTAGAAGACTCTCTCCCTGCCCCTCCACCCACTCGTCTTGAGAACCGTATTTCTGCCAGGGATGTGCTAATGTGAGAAAGTAGTTTTCAGGGTTGTTATTTTTTTGTAAAGGGGAAAAAAGTCTTCTACAGTCTTCTAACATAGAGAATCTGGGGGTTTTAAACCGCTTTATAAACGCCATTAAATATTACGACTGGGTTTTCCTGTGTAAAAATACAAGGAAGTTTTACGTTTTATAGGAAATGTTATTTCAATATGGCCGTTTGATTTAATGCACATCCTTAGCACTTCCTCTCGTCTCTCAGTTCTGCGTGTCGCAGCAGTCGACCATCACTCCAGCCAGAGCAGGAAATCTCCACGGTCGTTCACACAGTGTATTACTTCCTATTCTGTAGCCTGAGCAAGTTCTAGATACTTCCGCCAACATACTCTGTTTTTAGAGTCTGTCCTGAACTCACCCCCCCCCTCACACACACACCACTCCTTCACCCCCTCCTTCTCTACACACACACACACACACACACACACACACTAAACTCCACTCCTCCTTCCCCCGCAAATCCAGGGGTTGCTAGTTTACTTCTCGACACAAAATCTCTTTCATGACTTGTGTAATTAGGATGATTTTCAGGGATGTCAATCACCCCCCCCCCCCCCCATCTCCTCAATTGCTTGAAAAGGGATGCACCAGAGCCAAACTATTCCAGTCAGCTTACTCTGAAAACACGGCCCTAATCCCTTCATAGAAAAAGGAAGATTTATCCAAAACGAACTTCCTCACAGCCTCCGGAACCTCACCTGTTTGCTTATTTCTACACAGCTTGTGATATTATACTTCCAGTTGAGTGTGTGCGATCATTCAAGTCCAGGAGCACTACAGGACAACACTTCATCTATGGTCCCCTCCACATTTCATGGTACAATACGTTCATGAGTAGTAAGTGTTGGGTGCAGAGTTAGTCTAGTAGCTGGTGTTGGACCTCATACACGCCAGCAACAAAAGAAGACGCGCCTTGGCCAAAGGACCAGGGTCAGTTTTTACAGCTCCGCCCGGGTCTTTATGGGATGTCTGTGGCTAGATAAATAACTGGGATGTTGACATAGCCTTATCAGTGCCATCGACATTTTAGAGGGTGAGGAGGGAAAACAAACCCTGTGGCCCCCCACACTCTGCATGGAGAACTGCAGTTTGAAGCGGTGCGCCTCTTTCTGAACGCTTCTCCTAAATACCTCCCCTGCTTCCCCCCCCCCCCAGTCTACTCTACTCTTTGGTTTTTGTTTTTGAGGAGAAAGTTGATCCTACCCCCTGGCCTCCTTCCTGCTGGGATTAAGGGCCTGTCAGACATATGGGATCCAGGAAATACCTTTACTAGGCCCGACTGGGGTCACCATGGCAACTGGCACTGGAACCTGCTGCTGCAGGCTCCCTCACACTCGCTCGCCCTCTCTCTCTCTCTCTCTCTCTCTCTCTCTCACTTTCTCACTTTTTCACTTTGCTTTTCATTTAAAGTTCATCTTTCTCTCTGTATATCTGTCCATATCTCTTTCTCTCTATAAATCCATCCCCAGCTCCCATTATCTAGTTCTGTCTCTCTCTCACTCTCTCTCTCTCTCTCTCTCTCTCTCTCTCTCCCTCCCTCATGCGCACGCTACGGCCCCCTCACCCCCCCATGGCCCGCTGTCCCCTTCATTGTTTGGCTCTCTTTGTTGAGGCGGAGGGAGGGATTATTGTGATCAGGTTTGCTCATGTTGTCCTGAGGGTACGGCTGCCAGTGGTGTGCTGAAAGCCTGGTTCATGTTCCAGAGACATGCACGCCCCAGCTGTAGATACCCAGGCTTCGGGTTATTCAGATACAGTCGGTGGATTATTTTTCTCAGCGGCGCACCTCTCCACCTGCCTGTCACTATCGTATCAAAGCTCCCCTGTGATTATAGGATGGCAGTGTAGCAACTTAGCGTACGTACCTCGGAGACAATGGCTGAGGTGACGCGTCTCTACACACACACACACACACAGAGGAAGAATCTGGGACAATGTAGCCGGCAACACGCTCAGCCTCAGTAAACAGAAAGGCAACACCTGATGGACATTGTGTCAGCGTAATCAGGTTACACCCCCTTTTCTCCCATCTCCCTCCCCCCCCCATCTCCTCCCCCCTCACCCTGCCTTTCCCAGACTCAGTGGCTGAAGTGGGGGACTCAGGTGTCTAGCTACGCGAAGCCGCCCCCCTATCTATCCCTCTAATCGAATTCCACCTTCCACTCACAACCAACTCCCTGCCAGCCAGGCGATTGGGCCCTGACTAATTCAGGAAGCGATTTAATTTGAGGAGTGATGGGTGAGGAGGGAATTGACGGGGGTTGGGGAGAGGTGGAGGTGGGGGGTGGGGGGGGCGGGGGGGGGGGGGGAGGGGGAGAAGGGGGAGAAGGGGGAGAAGGGGGAGCGGGGCGCTGCTTGGTGTTTCAGCGTGAGGCAAACCAGGGCTGGGATTCGATAAGCCTGGTCTGAGGGGTGGCTGGAGGCGTCTCTGGAACAGAGAGGGTGTAAATAGATGACGTCAGCGCTCAACGTGACTCAGCGCTGTATGAAGTATGTACATGACTCTCACTGGCGCGTTGAATGTTTGAAGACCCACCCCGTACACAGCCTGTGTGTTCCAGGCAAAGTCTGGCTTATTGACGTTGCTGTGGAAGTATCCACCCCCCCTTGTGATGTCCTGTGGTGTGACGCTTAACCTTTGCCCCTTTTCCCTGCTGCTCCCCAGTGCCCCCGGAGGCCAGGCGGAGCAGTACACCCTCTACCCCCGGGGACCGCCTGGAGCTGAGCTGCACGGCCAAGACGGAGTCGCCCCGCAGCAGGCGGCCAACTGGACCAAGGACCACGTGGCGGTGGTGGACAGCGAGCACACGCGCCTGCGCAACGGAGCGCTGGAGATCAAGGGGGTGGAGCCGGCCGACGCCGGCCTGTACGTCTGCACCACCTACGGAAACCAAAGCCTCTACTTCTCTGTCAACGTTTCAGGTGACTTAACCCGAACCCCGGGGAAGATTCTAGAAAACGTATTACGTAACGCTTTTCATCTTAGTGTTTACATTTATTCATTTAGCAGACGCTTTTATCCAAAGCGACTTACAAGAGAGCTTTGCAAAAGAGCATTGGTCACTGAGCATAGCAACGTGATAGACCCCCCAAAAATAGCGGGCTTGTAGATTATGAAACATACATCGTGAGAAACTAATAAGTGCTCAGGGAAGAGCAGATTACAAGTTTAAGGTAGGCCCTTCCGACGGGGAGTAGTCTAGGGGTGTTAACAAGCGTTCTGCGCCTCCTCTCCCTCTCTCGCCTCTCCAGTTGACGTCCACGTCTCGTCGGAAGATGAGGACGAGGAGGAGGAGTCGTCCTCAGAGGAAGCCAAGCTGTCCAGCAGTCAGCTGCTGCGTGAGTAACCTCACATGACACCGGGCCAGCCATCACATTAGCATAGCGGTTTAGCGTTTACCCTCCAGGTGCACCGAGGAAGGCGCTGTCTCCATCGACCCTGTTAATGTTGCTCCGACCGCGGTTCAGGAATGTCCTGACGGCGGTGGCTTAACCGTGTTGGGAGTCTGGAGGGCGTTGGGAAAGGCAGCCGGGCGGTCTTGCCTGACTGCCCGTCATGGCTGTGCCCGGGGGGGGGGGGTGTCACGGGAGTCAGCGTGGCGAGCGCCCATTATCCCTGACCGTTTCAACTGACTGGGGACTTTAGCTTCCTGTCATGTACCCGCTCTCCTTTTCTAACTCCCTCCTTCCACATTTTACCCTTTATTTATTTATTTTCTTTTTTTCTTTCTTTCTTTTTTCTTACCCTCCTCTCTCTCTCCCTCCTCTCTGTCTATCTCCCCTCTCTCCTCTCTGTCCTTCCCCTCTCTCCTCTCTGTATCTCTCCCTCCTCCCCTCTCTCCCCCTCTCTCTCTCTCCTCTCTCTTCTCTCCTCTCTCTCTCTCCCCCTCCCTCTCTCTCCTCTCTCTCTCTCTCCCCTCTCTCATCTCTCCCACTCTCTCTCTCTCTCTCTCTCTCTCTCCCCCTCCCTCTCTCCCCCCTCTCCTCTCTCTCTCTCTCTCTCTCTCTCTCCCCTCTCTCCTCTCTCTCCTCTCTCTCCTCCCTCTCCTCTCTCTCCCTCCCTCTCCCCCCTCTCCTCTCTCCCCCCTCCCTCTCTCTCTCTCTCTCCCCTCCTTCCTCCCTCCTCTGTGTCTCTGTACAGCCATGGCTCCTCAGTGGGCTCAGCCAGAGAAGATGGAGAAGAAGCTCCACGCAGTTCCCGCCAGTAAGACGGTCAAGTTCCGCTGCCAGGCCAGCGGGAACCCCACCCCCACCCTCAAGTGGTTCAAGAACGGCAAGGAGTTCAAGAGGGACCAGCGCATCGGCGGCTTCAAGGTAAACGGGGGGGGGGGGGGGAGAGAGAGTGCAGTGGTGGAGGAGTTGGTGACAGATCAAGAGATCACGGGTTTCGAATTCCCAACCTGCACCTTGCCTCGGATAGAAGCAACTTCAACGAAATCAGTATATTCAGTCCAGTCTTGTGCTGTAGTATGGGGTTTTGTAAGTGTGTCACAAACCGGCAACGAACCGTTGCGCCTCGGAAATCTCATCCCCGCACGCAACCCCTCGAAGCCGGATGGAAACCAAGAGGCAGAAGTCACACCTCACTGGGGAACAATGCTAGATGAAACCTTACTCTGAGCAGGAGGGGCTGGGCGACGGTGAGAAGGGCCTGGAGCGGAGGTGTTCATCTAGCCTGGGCAGGTGGAGCGACCCTGGATGTCCTCATTACCTGGACTGGGTGTCTGTTGTTACCATCCAGGATCAGTTCGCTGGACTGGAACAGAAGCCTGCAAGCATGTCAGAAAGCAACGAGTCCTCTAACGTGTGTATACTATGGCTTGGGGTGGATACTGGATTCTGATTGGCTGGAGGAGTGTGGAGTCTTTAGCTACATGGGCAGTCCTTCTTCCCGGTTCCCGGCTTGCTGTCTCCCTGTACAACCGTCTGATGCAGGCTGGCGGTACCACCTCCTGTGGTCAAGTTTGGGCCAGGATGTTGTCGGGGGGGGCTTGTCTTCCCCCCCCTCCTCCTCCTGCATCTGCTCTCCCCATCAAGGTGTTGGCCAGCCTTGCCCCCCCCACCGTCTCCCCCCTCCAGCTGGGACACATTAAGGCGTTTCCTCCCCAGCTCTCCTGCTCTCCTCAGCCCGGCCAGCACACTCCACCATCTGGCTGCTGTTTATTCAGCCAAGGTGCAAAGGTCTGCGTCGACGGCCTAGGGAACATCTACGAACAACCCCCTCGCCCCCCCACATACACAAACACACACACCTCGCTTTTACAACCGCTGCTCTATCGTCCTGTACGGGAAGAGCCGAGGAAGAACGGGAGCGAAGCGGAGAAGAAGAAGACCGCGTGTTCCTCCGAGCGCCACGCATCTGTGCCAGGCAGCTGCCAGCTCCTCCCTCCCGGGTCTCTCCGGAGCCGAACGAGAGGCGCTGTACGCCGGGGCCCGTGCGGTCGTTTGATGTTTCCTCTTTGCCTCAGCGGTCTGGGGAGTTTAATCACTCACTGCCGGTCTGGCAGATTTATGTAGAAGGAAAAAAAGAAGGGAAAAAATCATAACGTAAATACAAAGAGCCGAGCTTGCAGCGTATTAGCAGAGGAGGTAACGAGGCAACGAGGCAGGGCCTCGCTGGAAACTTGGGTCTGTCAGAGTCAGGCGACCCACCTCCCGGGAGCGACAGAAAGATCTGGAGGTCAGCCCGGCTACAGGGCAAGATGTGAGATCATCTCGCAGCACGAGACGTTCGTACACATCTGCCCAAAATGTACCACCAGGATAAAAGTCATATGGTCTCTGGACGCTGAAACGCAGCAGATTGGGATGAAATCTCGAGCGCTCCAGAGGGAATCCTCTGGCCTGTATGACGTCCCAGGAGGGGTGACTTGCTCTCTGATATGAAGTATCTTCCTGCGGTGCCGCACCTCCTCACACCCCCCCCCCCCCTCTTTCTCCCTGACCTCTGCAGGTTCGAGAGCACAATGTGGACCATCATCATGGACTCCGTGGTGCCCTCGGACAAGGGCAACTACACGTGCGTGGTGGAGAACAAGCACGGCAGCATCAACCACACCTACCAGCTGGACGTCGTGGGTAAGTCTGGTCCTCGTCCTCCACCTCCAGGTCCTGAACCTACGGAACACTCCGACGAATAAGACTTTGTATGGTTGTAGAACAAGAGTTGGTTCTAGAACTGTATTCCAGCCCTGGTTCTTTGGTTCGGTATGTCTTCGTGTAGCAGAGCCCCCCAAACGGAAACTAATTAGCTTCAAGATGTCCTTTCAAACTAGAACACCAGAAGAGAACTCCATTAAGGAGATTGTTTACTTGCTGCCTGATGGATGAAGGGATTTAGAGGACTGATGTTCCCCCCTCCGGAGGTTCCCTGTGAGGTTCTCGCGCACCAACGGTTCTGTAAATCAAAGTTCCACTTTCACAGACAGCAGAGTCCTTTGGGGTCTGGTTCCTGGCATGCTGTTCCTTCCTGCTGCAGTAGATTGCTAGTTTGTGTAAACGTACGCACGGTGTATAAAGCTGATTGTAGTTCTGATAGAGAGCCGGTGTATGGGTGCTAGAATGTGCCGGTTTGAGCGGAAACGTAAACACGCTCGCCGCATGCGTAGCCCTGGCCAGACGCAGCGTTCTCAAACATGGGTTTGTCGAGTTTATCAGTCATCAGAATGGCGCCCTGCACCGCATTCTTTTCTCATGGCAGCAGTGTAATTCCTACGTTTTAATCCTAATGGCGGCAATTAGCCTGACAGACCCATTACCCTGGCTGTGACAGCGCTGTCTGAAAGTTGTGATTCTTTTTTTTTTTCTTTCCACAAGGCCAACTGTCGTTCAATGACTTCAGGCGGCGTCTGAACTAAAACTAACTTGTGTATATGTGTGGGTGTGTGTCTCTGTGTGGATATATCTGTGAATGTGTGTCTGTGTGTGTCTGTGTGTGTCTGTGTGTGTGTGTGTGTGTGTGTGTGTGTGTGTGTGTGTTTCAGAGCGCTCCCCACACAGGCCCATCCTCCAGGCCGGCCTTCCTGCTAACCGCACGGTGGTGGTGGGCAGCGACGTGGAGTTTGAGTGCAAGGTGTTCAGCGACCCCCAGCCTCACATCCAGTGGCTGAAACACATCGAGGTGAACGGAAGCCGCCTGGGCACCGACGGCCACCCTTACGTCCGCGTCCTCAAGGTACGAGCTGGCCCCGCCTCCGCCGCCCCCCCCCTCAGCCCTGCCTCCGTCCTCTCGCTCCGCCCTCAGCCCTGATGCACAGCTTTTTAGCACAATGTATGGAGTCGGTAATACAACCAAGTAGTGTCGGATTTCGGCTAAAGTACGTTAGTTCTTTAACTCTCAAGTTCAGCCCTTTTGTCGTGAGTATGGATGGTTTTCCCTTCCTGTTATGCGTCCTCTTCATCTCCGACGGACATTCTGCCATCGCTGACGACGCTCCAGTCCTCAGTATAAAGAGGCCTTTCCTTCGCCCCATTTCAACCCTTGTGAACGAAAACGGAGCCATACACACACACACACACACACACCCTCACTTAGTTACTGTAACTAACCGATGTTGGTGTGCTTGTGCGTGACCTTGTTTTTGTTTCCAGCACTCTGGGGTCAATAGCTCGGACACTCAGGTCCTGACCCTCTACAATGTGACGGAGGAGGAGAGCGGGGGAGTACATATGTAAAGTGTCTAATTATATAGGGGAGGCCAATCAGTCGGCCTGGCTGACCGTCAACAAGATATGAGCCGCAAGGTAAACCGGCGGCAGCGGCCCAGCACCCTACACCCCCTCCTCAGGCAGGGCGGGGCCCCTAGGCAGCCCCTTTGGAAAGCTAGGGCCCGATGTAGGGACCATCTCAGCGGCTCCTCTCCTCCCCTCCGTCCCCCCGTCCCCCCTCTCTCTCTCTGTCCCTCTGTGGTGCTCCTGACTGGAAATGACGCGATGAAAACTCTCCGCAGAGCGCTTGAATGTGTTTCAGAAAGTCCTTTATTTGGGGCTGAGGCTTACGTTGGCATCCATCTGCATTCCTGCCCCTGTGCCTCTCCCCTCTCTCCCTCCCTAACAAGGGCCTCTCCTGCCAGCCGCTGCTGCTGCCACTTTCCCTCCTTTGCCCTTCGCAGCCCTGTGCTCCTTCTTAACTGCACCACCACACACACACACACACACACACACACACACACACACACACACACACACACTCTTCTTTTCCAGCTGTCTTACTCTGCCTATCTGTTTCTCCCTCCTCCTTGGTTGTGTGTGTGTGTGTGTGTGTGTGTGAGCTCTGCTGGGGGTTTCTCCATGCGTCCCGTCCCCTGCTTGTTGGGGATGTGAGGAGGAGATGGGGAGGGTGTGTAACATCTCCGCACACAGGCTAACCCTTGTGGTCTCTACCTAACCAGTCTTCCAGCAGCCTCCTGTTTCTCTGGGGTCTACATGGTGTTGGACTGAAAGGTGTACGGGGTGGGGGGGGGGGGGGGGGGGATGATGGCTCCCCCTCCCTGCCCCCCCCCCCCCCCCCCCCCCAACCTGCCTTCCACCCCTCTCCTCCTGTCTCCAGTCCCTGTCCCCGTCGGAACTCTCATACTCATGGCTGTCTCTCTCTCTCTCTCTTCTGGGCCATCTGTTGGTTTCCCTCTTCCGTTGTTCTGTTCTAGGACTGCTGGCCTTAACACCACGGACAAGGAAATGGAAGTTCTCCAGCTGAGAAATGTGTCTCTGGATGATGCTGGGGAGTATACGTGCTTGGCGGGCAATTCTATCGGGTTCTCTCATCATACTGCATGGTTGAACGTGTTTGAAGGTATTAGTGGTTCTCTCTCTCTCTGTATGTGGAATATATCTAACTGTCACCCCCCCCTCCTCTGTCTCCTCTCTGTTCATTGCTCACATTGGTCAGAATGGGGTTCCTCACCCTAGTCCTCTAATGTGAGAGAAAGCTACTAACCCCCCCCCTCCCCCCTCCTCTCCTTTCTTTTCTATCAACATGGCTTCTGACCCTCACAGTCTCAGTGGCTGTGTTAGACCATGTATACTAACACTTCTGTGTATATTGAAATCTCAGCACATGCCAAGCAACCTCCCAGACTCGGAAACTCTCTGAAGGTTGTTCACTGTCAACCTTTAAAATCCGAAACCCGAAAGGGCCGACTCTGGCTCCGCAGCCTGAGGTAGCGAGTAACAGAAGCTTGGAGGTGGTTGCTTGGCAACGCTGATTGCATTTCTCTCTATGGGTCTAATGCGTCTCCCATTCTGTTTCCCAACTGGGGTTGTTTTTTTTACATACGAAATGTTTTCTGACAAGCATGACGGATGACATATATTCGTGATGTCATTTCCTGCTGTGAAGACAGCGCCTCGCTTTGATAATTGGGCTGGTCTCAGCAGATGCCTCATTCACCACAGTGGGAATGGGCATCTGGCCAATTATCTTGCTGCTTGTCATGAAAGCTCTTGAACACAAGGCCAGTTTACTTGTGTTGGAGGTGTTGGTACTATTGATTGTTGGTGTTTTCACCCAAGGGAGGAAAAGCATCTGAATTGGATTGATCAAACTTGTCAGGATATTTCATATGGAAAAACAATTCCACCTTCCAGAATTTTACGAACGATAGGGAGACTCAGTCAATCGACCTTTGTATATTATTAGGTAGTTGCTGAAAGGCTTAGGTAAATTTATTGCTGAATCATAGACAGACTATTACCAACAACCAACACAGTGATAATTATTCCTTAGAAAACACAGTTCAGACCTCAACATAGCTGAGAATGGGAGAACTCCTTTAGAGGAGCAGTTATTACTGGAACAGATAGAACAAATACTGTTGTATAACTTGTGGCATGCCTTGTGAATGAGAATACTTGTGTTTGAATTGACGCACAGTAGTGGTTTCAAGCGTGGTGTGTGTGCGTGTGTGTGCGTGTGTGTGTGTGTGTGTGAGCGTTTGTGTGTGAGTGAAGTTCTGGTATAAAAACCAGAGCCTTGGGTGAGAAGCGTCGGTGCTGTCGTCATGACAATCTGCCCCTCATCCTCCACACCAGCCTGTCCGAGGCTCTGTTCTTTATACAGGCCAGACAGGGTCTTTACAAATGTGTCTGAATGACAGTTTCTTTTTGCGGCTTGAGAGACTGCTGGAGAGTGCTGTTGTTGTTGTTGTGTGTGTGTGTGTGTGTGTGTGTGTGTGTGTGTGTGTGGTGCTGTGTAGCGTGAAGGCTGAAATGTATGGCTGTACTTGAGGAGGGGGATTGCACTGTTTTTCATTTGCCCCCACCTGTTTGCCTGACCTCCCGTCCCACCTATCGCCCCCCCTGGTCCCCCCCTCCCACCCCAGCCGTGCCTCGCTTCCCGCAGCCCAGCCACGTCTACCTGGAAGTGGTCATCTACTGCGTGGGCTTCTTCTTCATCGCCGTCATGGTGGCCGTCGCCATCCTCTTCAAGATGCGCAGCTCGTCCAGGAAGAGCGACTTCCACAGCCAGCTGGCGTCCACAAGCTGGCCAAGCGCATCCCGCTGCGCAAGCAGGTAACAGAAAGTAGATAGGGGGTTTGAAATCATTTTACACCTCTTTTCCTTCTGCTCTTTAACATCCCTCCACACCAGATCAAGCATTTTCCTTCTAGAGAATTCTTAACCACGCACGCTGAAACAGTGAATTGCAATGAGGTGCTGCCGTTTTAATACACTGAGCTTCTAACCCCTCCCCCCCCCTCCCCCCCTAGAGAGTCCATGAGGTGAGTCAGGTGGGTATTTTTGAAAACACCACACAGTCCTGTCCTGTCTTGATGGTTCAGAGTTAACAAGCCATTCCCTCCCCCCACATCACGCTCTAGATCGTATTCAGACTTTTCCGTCCTCCCTGGACACCCCCTTTGGCGCTGGTCTCGTCTCCGTGCCTGTGTTCCTCTACCAGAGGGTAATGTGAGCCTCCTCTCCTCCCCTCAGGTGTCTGTGGACTCCAGCTCCTCCCTCCACTCAGGGGTGATGCTGGTGCGCCCCTCCCGCCTCTCCTCCAGCGGCTCCCCCATGCTGTCGGGGGTGTCCGAGTACGAGCTGCCCCAGGACCCTCGCTGGGAGCTGGGCAGGGACAGGTACTGCTCCCACCCCCCCTGCCCTCTGCTCCTCTCTGGAGGAGATGCAGGGAAACACACCCGCACCACAACATCACACAGGCCCCAGTAACTTCACTCCCTGTCAGAGAATTCCAACAAGCTGGTTTGGTACAGCAGTGAGTTCAGTGGGGTTCTCCTCCTCTCCTCCAGGCTGGTTCTGGGGAAGCCTCTGGGAGAGGGATGTTTCGGCCAGGTGGTGATGGCCGAGGCTCTGGGTCTGGACAAGGAGAAGCCCAACCGGGTGACCAAAGTGGCCGTCAAGATGCTGAAATGTACGTGCCGACCCTTTCTTGACCCCGTCTTGTCTCAGTGAATGCCTGTCAGATTCTGCGCTGTGTTTTAATGGTGGTGGATGGGTTTGGAAGTTTCTGGAAGCTACTTTGACACACTCAGGGAAGCTGAGATGAACACACACACACACCCTGAGGTAGAGGCTGGAATTCTGGAAAAACGAACGCAAGCTGCTGACTTTGGCTCTATGACAAGGTTCATAAAATGCAGGTGCGCGAGGAAGAGCCGTTTAGTGCCTGGTGCTTGTCTAAGTGCCCCTCCCCAGAGACGTCAACTTCCCTGCAGGCCGAGCAAAACTTCCCTGCTCTCTCCGCCTGCAGGGCCCTCTGGATGAATCCCTCTGGATGAATCCCTCTAGGTCTTCCAGGCTGGGGTCCTCTCCCCTCAAAACATGACAGCTTCAGTGCGTGTTGATTGAGACCCCCCCCTTGTCTCTAAGATGTATTGAAGAGTATTTACATTTATTCATTTCGCAGCCGCTTTTATCTAAAGCGACTTCCAAGAGAGAGCTTTACAAAAGAGATTTATGAAAGTACACCCGCTGCACTCTGCACTAGATTATGGCACAAGAAAGCGTTCTATGTGAATCCTACGATGTAAAGGAAGTAAGCGGCTCAGGTCCTCCCAGAGGAGTCATGTTCACACTTGTTCCTCCCGTGTGTGTGTGTCTGTGTGTGTGTGTGTGTGTGTGTGTGAGTGTGAGAGTGTGACTTTTATCGCTGACCCATATAAGCCCTCCCCCGGGGGAAACTCTATGGCCTCGCCACGTTTACCTCTTACATGGTTTCACTGGAACCTTTTCTTACCGTTGAAAACCGCCAGGCTGTTGAATGATCGTTCTAACACCTGTGATCTGTGTCTCTCTCCACCTGCTCAGCTGACGCTACGGAGAAAGACCTGTCTGATCTGATCTCCGAGATGGAGATGATGAAGATGATTGGCAAGCACAAGAACATCATCAACCTGCTGGGAGCATGCACGCAGGACGGTAGGCCTGACCCCGTGACCCCCGTGACCTCATCGGTTCTCCTGGGCTTTTGTGTGGTTGAGCTGAATGAGAAAAGGCCCTGCATGGTCAGATTACGAATGGGGAAGCGTGTGTGTGTGTGTGTGTGTGTGTGTGGGGGGGGGTGGTGTGTGTGTGGGGGGGGGGGGTGGTGGTGTGTGTGTGTGTGTAACAGCATGAGTAAGCGATTCTGACATCGGCTTCCGAGCTCTCTGTTTGAGATGACCACAGCTGCTGCCAGGGTTGCCAGATCTTTTAAATCCCCCCTGACAGTCGCTGGCACCGGGCTCTCGTTCCTGCAGAAGGAGAGCAACATCAGCTTCCTCTCTCCGTTCCGTGTCCTTCTGTCTGCTAAACACACTTTGGGAACCTGTTCTTTGTTCCGCCTGTTTCTTCCTGTTTTTTCTTCTTCTTTCTTCTACTTCTTCCTGTCCTTCCGTCTTGTGCCAGACCCATATGGAAGTCCTCAAGGTTTCTCCCCCTTTTTGAAAACGTTCACATTAGCATTCAGAAAGGAAGCCGTTTTGAAACCAAGTTGTCCCCCGTTACAGCACGTTAAGTCCTAATGGCTGAATTTGAAATGCAGTTTTTACCCATGACAATCGGTCTCTCAGTCCCTGCTGTTCACCCCCCCCCCCCCCCCCCAAGCCCCCCTTCCCCCAGCCCCCCTTCCCCAGTACAATTAGACGTAGGGCACCGCTGGCCACAGCTGTCAGAATATAACTCAACTCCTCCACATGACATCTCGACCGCAAATGAAAACCCCCCGTTCAGTAAGAACGAAGTCGACCCCCCCCCCCCCCCCCTTGTTGTCCCCGTTGCCCAGCCCTGCGGCCAATCAGACGTCTTTCCTTTTGGCAGGCCCCCTGTACGTGATCGTGGAGTACGCCTCCAAGGGTAACCTGAGGGAATACCTGCGTGCCCGCCGCCCCCCCGGCATGGAGTACTGCTACAACCCGGACCAGGTGCCCGTGGAGAACATGTCCATCAAGGACCTGGTGTCCTGCGCCTACCAGGTGGCTCGAGGGATGGAGTACCTGTCCTCCAGGAAGGTGAGGATGAGCCGGGCACCTCGGCCCTGGAGACACGCTGGTTCACTTCCTCCACATCCAGAGATCCGGCCGAGCAAAACTAATTCTTTTTTTGTTGTTGCTCCCTTTCGATCTCTTTCCGTACGTGCGTTTGTGTGTGTGTGTGTGTCTGTGTGTGTGTGTGTGTGTGTGTGTGTGTGTGTAGTGTATCCACCGAGATCTGGCCGCTCGTAACGTCCTGGTGACCGAAGACAACGTGATGAAGATCGCCGACTTCGGCCTGGCCAGAGACATCCACCACATCGACTACTACAAGAAGACCACCAACGTGAGCTCCACCCCCACCACCACCACCACCACCACCCCCCTGCAGCTGTCTGCTTGGACAGTGCTGGTTATTGAACGCTTGGTTGTGGTGATCTGACTTTTAACCCCAACCATCCGTCCTGCAGGGGCGTTTGCCTGTCAAGTGGATGGCCCCAGAGGCCCTGTTTGACCGCATCTACACTCACCAGAGTGACGTGTGAGTATGGACAGGAAGCTGGGTGTCGTTACTGGAATACATACTGGAATGTGATGAGGAGCGGGATTGGGTCTTAACCTGTGTGTGTGTGTGTGTGTGTGTGTGTTCAGGTGGTCCTTCGGGGTGCTGCTGTGGGAGATCTTCACCCTAGGGGGGTCTCCGTACCCGGGCGTTCCTGTGGAGGAGCTGTTCAAGCTGCTGAAGGAAGGCCACCGCATGGACAAGCCGTCCACCTGCACCCACGAGCTGTGAGCCACCTAGCTGCAGGACAGACCCAGCGACCGCCCCTTCTCTGGTCCTTTCCACCCTTCTCACTGTCCTGTTCCTGCCTGTCTCCCTCTCCTCCTGTGCAGGTACATGATGATGAGGGACTGCTGGCACGCTGTGCCTTCCCACAGGCCCACCTTCAAACAGCTGGTGGAGGATCTGGACCGCACCCTGGCTATGACGGCCAACCAGGTGAGGAACGCAACGCTCCTCAGCGCAGAACGGCGAGAAAGAGAGGTCTGATGTAGCCGGCGTATCTAACCACCAAGCGTGTGTGTGTCTAGGAGTACCTCGAGCTGTCTGTGCCCCTGGACCAGTATTCCCCCAGCTACCCCGACACTCGGAGCTCCACCTGTTCCTCCGGGGAGGATTCGGTCTTCTCCCACGACGCTGCGGCGGAGGAACCCTGCCTCCCCAAGTTCCCACCCAACTCCAACGGCGTGGCCCTGAAGAAGCGCTGATAGCTCCCCCGCTCTTTCTCCCCATCCCTCCCCTCTCCTCCAATAGCAGCTGGGCTGGACTCTTCCACACCACCCCCTCACCCGCCTCCCCCACCCCCCACCCCCCCCAGCCCCCAGAGATGAAGCTAAACACTGGTGCTCTGAGAGAGAGAGAGGGGGGGGCTTGGAGGCCCCTGCCAACCTCAGCACCCCCTCGGAAACTCTCCAAGCAGCCTGTTACAAAGACTCAGGAGTTTCCTGCCTCCTCATGGCTGAAGTGGATATTTGTGTGGTCTCTCTCTCTCTTTTTTTGTTTCTTTTTGGGGTTTTTTCCGGGGCGCTTTCTGTCGCTGAGAGAGACTGTCTCTGTTCCGTTGGAGCAGGACAGAGGCCTGCTGTCTTTTCCCTGTCTCGAGAGTTCTACAGGACGGAAGTTCTACAGGATGAAAGTTCTACAGGACGAAGGTTCTACAGAACGAAAGTTCTACAGGATGAAAGTTCTACAGGACGAAAGTTCTAACCGAACGTCAGAACGATCAAGGAAACCTAGAACAGTGATTTGGGTGCCTGTTATTGTGTCTGATGTATTTTTTTTTCAAACTGTTGCTTGTGATGTACGGAAGCATTTCGTTTTCCAAGACCAAATTTTCTGAATATATTATCAAGAGACATTCATATCTTGTATATGTTAGGGCGGTGATTCATTCGTTTCATTTAAATTACAATCTTCTTGTAAATACAGTTAGAAATTTATAAATATGAATATATATTTACACTTTACCCTTATTTTTTATTACCATATTGGATTTACTATTGTTTTTGTACAAGGATGCTAATGTTTTTTTTGTTGTTGTTTTTTTTCTCATTTGTTTTTTTTGCCTATAGTCCATAGGGGCCGTTGCTACATGAAATTCTATTGAAGATTATGAGGCCAGTTTTTTTTGCTATTTGACTTTTCAGTCCCCCCCCCCCCCCCCCCCCCCCACCCTTATGCTTCTCCCCTTAGTACTTGTTAACGACCCTTGGAAATACGTATTAATTTTCAGTGTATTCAGGTCCGCGCATTTCTTTTCCACGACACAACTGCATTCTTCAGAGTGTGACGATTGTGTAAAAAAGAAAAAAAAAGGCAGCCATTTTTCCTGATTGAAATCCATGCTGTAGTGTGTATGTGGGTGTGTGTGTGTGCGTGTGTGTGTGTGTGTGTGTGTGTCAGTGAGAGAGGATGAGTGTGTGTGTGTTAATATCATCGTTTGTGGACTGCACCAGAATCTTGTCTGTTCATGATTGGTCCATCGTTTTAAGTATGGTCACAACTGTGTAAATTGTGGTTGTTAACCGTGCTTGTATAAGCTTCATAAAGCAGTATGCACTTTTACTGTGCATGCTATGTAATGAACAGATCCTTTCATGGCTTTAAACAGGAGACTTGTCAGACAACTTCTGGTAATGGTTTGCAGAGCACATATGACATTGTAAAAAAGGATTACATAAAATTAAACGCTATCAAGAAAACAAATCATTAAAGCTTTCAGAGTTTGAAAGAAATTAATAAACGGGTCCATAAATATCTCGCCGCTGTTGTGTTTGTGACGTAAATCATCCTCCGTGGAGATTCGCCGACGGACATTTCAATCTCCTACCCATTTAGCGCAGGTTACCAGGGGCGATCAAATATGATAATGCTCCGCTGACATCAGAAGAACCAGCCGCTGTTCCAGAGAGCCACAGCCCGAGTCGTAAACATGTCATTTATGACACGGGGGGGGGTGGGAGGGGGGGCGGGAGGGGAGGACTGCTCGGCCTGCTCTGCTTGCAGCCCCTGGTTCCTAGGCTCCATCCATCAGAGGCTCGGGGCTCTGGTGCCCCTCGCCCGATGCCGGCTGCCTGCCACGGAGTGATGCATCGCCTGGACTGCCGTCTCCACGCAACAGGCTAAAGCTGGCCACACAGTATGAAAAACCTTTTTTAAGAGCTGGATTTTTACTGCGGGGGTCAATGACGCTGGCTTTTAGAGCCTGAGGTCTGTCAATGGCATGGTGGGGTGCAAAGACTGACTTCCAGACAAATTTGATTTAAGGGAGTGCAACGAGAAGACGTTTTAGCCCTGTGACTTGAGGTACTCTAACCAAAACGCCCACAGGAAATAGCCTGGAGGAAATAGGAAGCGGGAGATAGATTAGTTTGGTATCACCATCTCTCTTTACCTCCCACACTGACCACAGGGACTGGCCTGAACTCCGCAGGCAGACTGAAGCCCCTCCCCTTTCTCGTTCCTGAGAGCGTCAACAATAAACCTTCGTCTGGCTGTTGTTGCCGGGGAGGGATTGTACGGATCCTTGGAAACGTGTCCCTATAAAAGCGTCTTGTGTGTGCGGGGACTGAGGTGACCGTTAAGGACACTGTATGGAATTGGAGTGGAGCTCCGAGACAGGCGATCCGGGACAGTTTAATGGACGAGGGAGAAGACAGGAAGAGCTGTTAGGTAGAGAGGGTGTTATCACTACTGACAGATGGTCCAGGAAGAGATTGCTGGGGGGCAAAGTTCACCGTGGAGTGTTTGTAGTATGGTAACCTTAAGATCATCTGTGTTCTGCTTGTAACTCTCAACCTTACAAAATCACATGTTGTCCGAAATCTTTAACTTTGCCTTGGCAGCGTTAAAATGGGATTAGTTGGCCATTGGTAATTGAGGCGATAAAAAGCAAACCGTATCTAATTATTGACGAAAGGTCTATGGAAATGTACAAAGACAAAGTAATGGCCAGAGGAAAATCAGATTATGGATGCTTGCCGATTCTAGAAGGTTGGTATGCTTATTGATGTCTCAACACCAGTCCCACCCACTGCCCTGACGAATGACCCTACTTCCTTGTTTACTTAAGTCCACTTGATTTATGCAGGTGGGCGCCCCACCTGTCTGCTCCACGTTTACAGATAAAAAAAAACATTCCATTCTTTTCCCGCACTCTGTGGCGTGTCAGTGCTGACAGATGACCTTCCCTTCACCCCCTCTTCCCCCCACGGAGGTGACGCTCTGTCATTCAGGGGGCATCGCTCTGCTCTGCCTTCATGGAGAGTGGGGGCCTGAGTGGGCGTGATGAGAGAGAGAGAGAGAGAGAGGGAGAGAGGGAGGGAGGGTGTAAAGGTGGGTGGTGGAGCTTGGTTGGTGTGAGTGAGTGGTGGTGGAGGGGAGAGGGGGGGCGGGGGGGTGTGGGTACTTGAGGGGACTGATGACATCAGCCTGTTGTGCGCTCACCACTGCCACCTTTGCAATCGAGCAGATTATTTATGGGAAGAAAGGAGAGTGAAAGAGGGGGGGAGCAGTTGCAGTTTGTCAGGGTACATGAGGAGTGGAGGAGAGGCTCAGGAATACCAATCTGGCCAGCTTCCATCTGCTGCATGGAGTAGCCTGGCTGGGCCTCCTGGAGAGAGCTTATCCAGAGGTCCTCCACAGGCTGGACTGACCCTGAGAGAGAGAGAGACCATGGGAGACCATGAGAGGGAGAGTGAGACCATGGTAGACCATGAGAGGGAGAGAGAGACCATGGGAGACCATGAGAGGGAGAGAGAGAGAGACCATGGTAGACCATGAGAGGGAGAGAGAGAGAGACCATGGTAGACCATGAGAGCCTGGATGGGGAGGGGGGGGGTTGGAACTAACCAGCACAAACATGTTTCTTTTCAGTTCTTCTAAAATAGTTGACATGTCTAAATGACAGTGTTAGAAAAGGAAATCATTGTTTTGCTCTGGTTCCCTCTCCGCCCTCTTCAATGGGGATCTGTTTGTTGCTTTCTCTACCATGACTACTGTGGCGCTGGGTGGAGATGACTTGCTGCAACATTATTTTACTGTAATAGCACACACACACACGCACGCACGCACGCACACACACACACACACACACACACACACACACACACACACACACACACACACACACACACACACACTGGATGGATCGGGAATTTCAGCAGCCTGGAGACTGTTGAATATGTAAGAGCGTTCAGTATCTGAGCTGGCAGGCTGTAAGGTAGTCCCTGGCCTTTGGTTGTCTGGACGTGTGGCTCTGGGGAGCCCCTGTCCTCTGGCCCCTGTCTGTAGGGGGACTCTGGGCGTGACAGATCCTCGCTGCCCTGCAAGTTGACTGGGACAGAACTGACAGAAGGGCCCAGAGCAAGGTCTTGTCATTCAGAGAACGTCAGACTGTTCTCTCAGAGAGTTCTGTCTTGTTCATTACTGCCTCGTCCCTCCCTCTTCCCACACCACGCCACCACACGCTTTTGAGTGTTTTTTACGCCCAGACAAATACAATCTCAGTGTTTTTGAACGCGCAATGAACACAATACTGCGCGTACCGCCCTCTTTAATTCGGAGCGTGGTGAGACATGCGTCAACTCTAATTGAAATAAACAAGCAGGTCTCCGTAGGCATGCACTGCATTCCGGAACTTTCCGAAGGTGTTCTGAGTTTATTAAAAGTTGTTAAAGGAAAATGGATGGGTGTGGGTGTATTTCTGGGTGCTTTATAGGGTCTAGTTCTGCGGGTGTGGTCAGGCTGAGAAGGAGATGTTCAACAACCAGAGTGGGACCATGTCGAAAAAAGCGTTCTGGCGTCTTCACAAAAAGGTCTGCCTGCGGGCGTCGCCCCGCCCCTATCCCACCAGATCGACTTTCTTTAGCGGAGGAATGAGACACAGACAACTCCTCCAGGCAGAGACATATAATCTGGGCCTGTCAGGACCTTTATCAAACAGGATCAACTGGTATTCTGGGCCTTTCTCTTCCATCCCTGCAGGCTCCTGCATTCCTCCAGCTCCCAGGAGGTGTATCGTCTGTCGTTTAGGGGCTCTTCAACCCAGCTTCTGATCTAAAACTGGGATGAAGAAGATGGCGCTCGCCTTGAACGCTTCGTTTTTGCATTCAACCCCTTAGCACCAACCTTGAATATTAAAATACAAATACAAATGGAATATTTGTATACAACTACAAAATGTGGATGATAATACAAAAAAAACTAAGAAACATTGGGTTCCTTGGTTCCGGTTTCTGAAGAAAACACGTAACGTTAGAAGTGAATTCATCTTGTGCGGATTCGAAGGAAAGTCAAGCGATACAAGCTTAGCGATTTAAAGATGTGGACTGTGGGTTATTGATCTGCTGTCAGATAGTTTGTGATTGTTGCTCCTCGTTCTCAGGGCTGGTGTCTGCTCCTCCATCCTTTCCCTGCCACGTCTGAATCCTCCTCCCTGTTTTCCGGGACAAAGAGTCAAGGCAGCACCGAGGATGAATCAAGCCTGGGTCATTGTGACCAAGGGCTCTAATCACATCACTTGCCCCTGAGCCATATGTCTTTATACTCTCTTTAATTGAATCGCTTCCTAGAGGGTATTGGTTGGCATACCTTCTTGAGGGGAGTGGGGGGGGGCTTTGGTGTGATGCCACAAGGGACAAGGGTTTTGTTGTGTTCTGGTTTACTTTCTGGAAGGAACCGGTGGCTCGGGAACAGGGAGAACCTATTGGATTTGTCTTATTGTTTCAAACCACCTGCACATTTCTGATGTGTTCAGTCCTGTACCAAGCAGGTGTTGACTCTCTGCGTGGGAGACCTTATTGAATTTTTATGAAATGATGTTTTGTTGGTGTGTTTGTGACGTCTGGATATTTTTTTTCCCTCATCAAACCTGACAGATTTGTGTTGGGCACTGCCTGTTGTGATAAAAACACTTAGCTTATTGGATTTCTGAGTTTTCCTTTCTACCTCAGCATTGACAATGCGAGCTCTGGGGAGGGTCATGTCACAGCATGTTCTAGAACGTTCTAAGCCCCTGATTCTGAGACATCTACGTGGATGTTAGATACAGAGAATAAGACATTCAGTTCATAGCTTGGAGACATTCTCTTGTTTTTCCCACCCTGATCGCATTCATGTTGGAGAGGAAGCGAGAAAAAAAACGACATCCTCTCGCTTGAGTGTTCCACGTCTGTCCAGATATTAATTTGAGTTCTGTAATTACTATGCGACTGGAATCGTAACTTTGACTGATGTCTCTTTTCGCGAGGGGTGCACAGGCGCCGAGGGGCGGGAAACCTGTGCGAACCTGTCTGAGGAGACTCTGTCGAGCGAGACCATCCTGTGTAAATACGTTACCTGGGGCGGGTGGGATTTTCCATGGTAAGTGCACAGGAACCTAAATCAAACGGGAAGCGTCTCGCTTTCTATGTTCCCCTGGAAAAAAAAACGAGGCTGCCCAAACCAAACAGATGTGCGAGCGAGGACAGAGGCTCCCTTTAAGAGGCTGCCCGCCTCGTGGGCCGACCAGGTTCGAGGTGTTGGGCTTCTAGATGAATCCAGCAAGTGTGTCCGAGGGTGTGGGGTAACCCTGGTGATGCACAGCAGCAGGACCCCAAATATGGGCGACGCACACAGATAAAGGTCAGGGGGTCACTGTGGCTAGTGTGGTGTAGAGATGAACATCCTGATTTGGAATCACCTGTACCTCACAGGAAGAAGGGGGGAGGGAGGGAGGGAAGGGGGGGGCGGGGGTGCAGCAGGATACAGCTCCGTATGAGCATTGCATAAACAGAGCTGAAGATTTTAGACGCCAAAAATGTAAATGTGTTTATCCGGATGAAAATAGTTCCGTGACTTGAATCGGGGTTTTGCAGTAAAAGCTGACACGTTGAAAAGGAAACTTGAAAAACTTTTCTTGAAAAGCCCAGCTGGTGATGTTGTACCTGTGGGAGCTACGCTGGAGCAGGAGAACGTGCAGGAACACGTCTACTCAGTTCCCAACTCACCGCTGCAGCTGGGATCCACGACAGCACCTTGTTTAGTCTAGAGCGCAGGATTACACACACACACACACACAAAAGCCTGACACACACAGCACAATTATGTTCTTATGTTCGATTTATCCAAGTGAACAAGTGAAACCTGAGGTAAAACAAGCACGAAAAGCAACAAAGGCCATTTTATGGGCGCTGTCTAATCAGGAAGCGGCACTAGTAAAACGTTTCACTGGAAACACAACAGTATCTAAGTAAGTCACCTTTCCCAACGAGCGTTAACACAGGAATGAGGGTTCTGGATTTCTATTGGAAGACTGAGAGCACAGTTTCAATTTGTCACAGGGTCTCATCCCCTTTGTCCTGGACACGTCACAGTGTGCAAGGTCAAGGGTCATCGTTGTCAGCCCCTTGAATGAGTCGTCTTCCCATGGCTGTGGGGAGTCACGTGGCTCAGCGGGTAAGGAGTTGGGCTTGTGATCGGAAGGTTGTGAGTTTGATTCCCGGCTGTGGCTACATGATGTTGTGTCCTTGGGCAAGGCACTTCACCCCAGTTTCCCGGTACTTTCTGGAAGCCACTCTGGAAACAGTGTGTCGGATGGTGTGACGCTGGCTGAAAGGAGGTGGCCCTTCTCGTGACAGCGATGTTGTTGACAGAACGCTGCCTGTGCCAGGCACTGAAAACCACAGGCAGCCGCTTCAGAGCCAGCCAGTGACCGCAGAGGGACCTAGAGCGCCCTCTTCCTCTATCGTGTAGGCTGCAGCGCTCTCTAGTGGTGGAATGCAGTTTTTGCAGAGATGTTCACAATTTCAGCTGGTTTTAGATGTTTCCCTGCTCCAGCACACCTGATTCTAATGAAGCGTCATTATCAAGCTCTGTGGACATGTGCTGGTGCAGGGAAACATCTAAAAACTGCAGAACCAGGATTGCCCACCCCTGGTATAGATGCTAATGATATAATATAATGATAATATGATCATATAATTGGACCCCGCTGAATTAATTCTATATTTCTGGGAGCAGAAAGGTCCATGGGAAATATTGTGTGTGGACATTGCAAACAGGCAGGACGACAGCAATGTTTGTTGCAAAAGCTGAATTGAAGACATGATATCCACAAATCTTGACTGAATTATTCAGAACCTTTGCAGTCCGCACAGTTTTTCAGCAAAATGTTCCC
This sequence comes from Neosalanx taihuensis, assembly GCA_030340665.1. Lineage (NCBI taxonomy): Eukaryota > Metazoa > Chordata > Actinopteri > Osmeriformes > Salangidae > Neosalanx > Neosalanx taihuensis. The sequence goes on along the minus strand of CM059309.1, from coordinate 6,655,275 downwards.
AAGACTTCTTCGTAGATGTTTGGCAGGAAGCCTGAAAGCACCTGAACTTTCCATCTCTCCTTCAGGATCTAGCCTACTTTCCTCAGCCTGAACTTCTGCTCCACCTCATAGAAATAACGTTCCCCCCAGTCTCCCTATCCTCGCTCCTGAAAGGCCGACCGGAAGAGACGAGTTTGCGGGAGTGAGAAATAGAAGGTACCAGAATCCCCCCCCCCCCCCCCCCCGCCCCCAGCCTCCTCATCCTCCCTCCCAGCTCTGACACCAGCCTCCCCCTCTCTCCCCGTCCCCTCCCCCCCTCCGGCCGTCGTTTTAAGGCTTCTGTGTACTATAGTAAATAATTCAGTGTCAGCGGTGCTGCGTACAGGTCCGGGTGCGGAGAATCGCAGCCTGAGCCTCGCTCCTGCAGTGTGCTCTGACAGCAGCTCCACAGAGAGGGCTCACACACACACACACACGCCCTGGGAAGCTGCAGCGCGCGCTCACACACGCACACTGAGTGAGCATACCATAGACTGCTTCTGCTCTCTGTCTCTCTCTCTCACTCTCTCCCTCTCTCTTTCTGTCTCCATCTCTCTCCTCTCTCTCTCCACTCCCTCTCTCCCTCTCTTTCCCTCTCTTTCCCTCTCTCTCTCCTCAACTCTTCCTCAGTCTTCCCACAGTGCAGCATCACAACAGCTCCCGTCGATTTCACCGCTACCGGTTCTCAAACCACCAGGTTCCAGGGGGACTTAGAGCATCTTCTTCTCCGAGAGGCAGAACCGAACTTCCGGAAACAGACAGCCTGAGACAGCAGGTGTCCCGCGCCTCTCTGTCCAGCCTTGAAGGAAGGATGCTGGACGCCGGAACCAGAAAAGTCCCGGGATGGCTGAGGCTCATCTGTCTGGTCAGCCTGAGCGTGCTCCTGGGTCTGGTGGGCGACGCGGAGGCCAGGAGAGCCCCTAAGATCCCCCGCTGCCCTGCCACCTGCTCCTGCACCAAGGACAGTGCCTTCTGCGTGGACACAAAGACCATCCCAAAGAGCTTTCCTCCGGGAATCATATCTCTGTGAGTACGGCACCGCACATCATCAATCTACCTATTCCCTGTCTCTCACTAGTTTTCAACGTGATAATATTTTTTATTGCCACAATCAAATACGAAGCATTCTGTATTACAGTAATAATTGCAGGATGAACCATTTCCAGATGTTTTTCCTGATATCAGGCGAGATATTGACTCGTTTATGTAATATCACACAAACCCACGCTTCTCCTCGCCAGGGGGGGATGTGCGTTTGATTGAGAGACTTCAGAGGGGCTGAAGGCGTGCATGTGACCATGGGGCTGTTTGATGTGACAGTGGCAGGGGGGAGGGGAGACGGTGCAAGGTCAGCTTTGACAGGCTATGAAAAGGCCAGCCCTCTGCGTACCTGTGCCCACCGCCTCTCCTTCTCATCCTCAGAGCAGAGGCAGGCAGCAGCAGTGGGACCTGGGGCTGGTGCGAGGGGGACAGACACCTTACAATAGCCTCTCCTCTGTGGAGCAGCGAACGCTCGGTCCTCTGGGAGACGTCCCCCTGGGCTGGGGGTGGATGGGAGGCACTCCCAGTAAACGGAGAACCCTCAAGGAAATAGAAACAATCAGCCTGAGTGTGGTTAGAGCAACAAGGGAACCCCAGTGTTTGATTTAGCATAGCTGAGCAGAAGAACGTTTGACCGCGAATGAAGATTGTGCAGATTCAATCCGCCCCTGTATTACATATTACATAAGTGCTAATAAAAATAAAACAATGACATAATTGAATAATCAAAATGGGCCTCTGAACTGAAAGGTTCAGGTAGGTGAGGTTGGCCTCATTCTCTGCGACGGCCAAGAAACAGATGTGGGAACGTCCTAGTTTTAAAACACAAGTACAACCGATTTGCTCTGCGCTAAGGGAACTCTTGATAAGATTACGTTTTGCAGTCCTGAAAGGTTAAATAAATGGATGCAAACCCTGCATATTAATAGGATGTAATGCAACTACACAGTCCATTAACTGGGCAGTTTGCTGTTTGCACTTATGGGCCATTACAGGCCATTACATTTTGGGAATAAAGTATCTACTCTTAAAAGTGTTTCAAACAGACCAAAAGCCATCTGGATGGCTATGCAGTATCGTTCCATGATTGTTCTGACGAACGCTAACGCTGGTTCCTGTTTTTGCCAGGACGATGGTGAACGCAGCCTTCACTGAGATCCCAGAGGGAGCGTTCTCTCATCTTCACCTCCTGCAGTTCCTGTAAGTAGACAAGGCCCGGCCCAGCCCAGCCTGGCCCATCCTCCTCTGCAGCAAACCAACCTCAAACAAAACCAGCCTAACTTCTTCATCGAAACCTTGTGACACATCGAACGAAAGCCACAATGTTGGTCATTTAGCAGCTGGATATGTATTTTACAGTCCAGACCAACACCAACTAGGTCATCTGATCGTACTTTTGTTACGTACGGACAATAAAATCAACACAACCACTACAAAATACATGGTTACTCAAGTCAGTGGTGGTGACAGAGCAGTGAGGACTGTCTGTAACAGTGTCATCACCAAGGACTGACTCCCTTCAATTCTTCTCTGTTTCACAAAGGATCTTCTGTTCTTGCACATTCAATGGACTGTGTGTGTGTGTGTTTTGGTGTGTCTGTGGGTGTGGGGGAGTGTGTCCGCGTGTGTACAGGCGTGTTTTCGTGCGTGTATGTCAGTGTGTCAGAAGCGTTCGTCTGTGGATGGTCGTCCGTGGACACCTGGCCGTGTCCAGTTTCAACCCCAGCTAACCCCTCCTCTCTCTGTCCATCAGTCTGCTGAACTCCAACACGTTCAATGTGATCGCTGACAACGCCTTCGCAGGGCTGTCCCACCTGCAGTACCTGTAAGTACACACCACCAACCACCTGCACATTCTAGAACACCTCTAGTCTGGTATCATGAAATGAAGTCTGCGAGCCACAGCGCTCGAACCAGACAAAGATTGCAGAAGCGATATTGATTATTGATTCTGGTCAAGCCACGATGAAGTGACTTGCTGTCTCGGTGCAGCCCTGATAAAGCTGAGCTGGCCGGTCGGTTAATTGATAGGTTCTGGGCGGTGCGGGGGGCTGCGGCTGTTGATGGCTTGGCGTTTGCTGCATTAAGAGGTGGCGATGCATTAGGGTCCATAAATGATTTGAGGGCTTTGGCTGTATACCAGACCTCCTACTTCTCCTCTTCAGCCTCGGCCCTCTGCATCACCAGCTACCTCAGTAAGCTTCCTCAGGGGGAACGCTTGCTTATAACACGTATCTTCACATCAACGGTTCCTTCATATATACAGACTGGCTGCACACAGCGGCTGGCTCGTAGACGCTGCTTGTTTACACAGGGAAACGTTAAGGAAAGAGCAGATGTTCCGATCTTGGGAACGGGCTGTTTATGCAGAAATGCTTTGTTGCCTAGGCAGCAGTAAATCCAGTAGGTCATATTTCCTCCTTTAAAAGCCTGACAGGCTAATGTTGTCTTTGCCATGCTTCATGTTTATCTGCTAGGACACCTGTTAAGTGAATTGATCGATACATTTGCAGGCATAGGACATCCTAGTCCCTTATCTCTTTAACCAGACTCAAGGTCAGTCTTAGCATTACAGTTTGACTCTGCCTGTTCATCCCATCAGTGCTAATTCATATTCATACTGTGTTCCCTGAGCACAGTTGACCAAGGTATCCCCCCAGTAACTTAAAGGAAAAGCATCCCTTTTGGAAAGTGTTGCTTTGAAAGGGTTATTGTAAGGGGTGGCTTGATTATAGTTGTGTTTGCTGTAGTAACCCCCCCCCCCGTCTCTCTCTCTCTCAGGTTCATAGAGAATAATGACATTCAAGCTTTGTCCAAACACACCTTTAGAGGTCTGAAATCGCTCACCCACTTGTACGTATATCCAATTCCTAAATAAACTCAAATGATTGTAACCCGTGTTTGGAAACAGTAACAAAAGCATTAACACCGAAACTCTCCTCCGTAGATCACTGTCCAACAACAACCTGAAGGTTCTCCCCCGAGAGCTCTTCAACCACCTGGACATTCTGACAGACTTGTAAGCGTGCATCACATGCCACTTCCCCTTCCACACCTTCAGAAGGGTTATGGAGTCTGCAAACAGTTGACTTTGTTTCAAACGAAGGCTTTTTCTTTCCATCTCCAAAGAGACTTGCGGGGGAACTCTTTCCGCTGTGACTGTAAAATCAAGTGGCTGGTAGACTGGATGGAGAAGACCAACACCTCAGTGCCCACCATCTACTGCGCCAGTCCGTTTGAGTTCCAGGGTCGGAGGATCCACGAACTCAACCCACGAGACTTCAACTGCATCAGTGCAGGTTCGACCCCTCGGGCCAATCGCATCTCTCGTTTATTCATTGGCTCGTTTGAACCAGAAGCAGTGATATAAATGCATTTCCTCCCCCTTTCTCTCCAGACTTTGCAGTCTATGAGACCTTCCCATTCCAGTCTGTTTCAGTGGAGTCTTATGAGTTCAACGGAGACCAGTTTGTAGTCTTCGCCCAACCTGACTCAGGCTTTTGCACTCTGTACGTGTGGGACCATGTGGAGATGGTCTTCCGGAAGTACCACAACATCACATGTATGTTTATCAAAGCTTCTCTGAAGTGAATCCATCATATCTCTTTATCTTCTACATTAGTGTCCATTTTCTCAAAATAAACTGCCCGACTATTAGAATTAAGCTTGTCGTATTACAACAACAACAACCAAAAAACTGACAAATAAACATTGAGTAATGCTAACGCCATCTTTGTGTGTGTCTCTCAGCTCGCTCTGCTGTGTACTGCAAACCTGTGGTGATAAACAACACTCTGTACATGGTTGTGGCTCAGCTATTTGGAGGTTCCCACATCTACAAGTAAGACGTAATTTTATTCAAACAATATTCCTCTAAAAGCGACAAAATAACATGATCCTGTCTTCTTTACATGAACAACAACAAAAATCTTGCTCTGCAGGTGGGAAGAGGACCCGCTGCGATTCGTGAAGATCCAAGACATCGACACCACACGCGTGAGGAAGCCCAACTTCGTGGAGACCTTTCAGCTGGACGGGGACTGGTACTTTGCGGTGGCCGACAGTTCCAAGGCAGGCTCCACCAGCATCTACCGCTGGAACAGCAACGGCTTCTACTCCCACCAGTCGCTGCACCCCTGGCACCGCGACACCCACGTAGAGTTCCTGGAGGTGGCAGGCAAGCAGCACCTCATCCTATCCAGTGCCTCTCAACCCCCGGTGGTCTACCAGTGGAACCGCAGCCAGCGCCAGTTCGTCTTCCAGTTACAAATCGCCGAGCTGGCCGACGTGCAGATGGTCAAGCATTTCTGGGTGCGGAAGGTGCTCTACCTGTGTCTCACCCGCTTCATTGGCGACTCCAAGATCGTCCGCTGGGACGGGCAGCGCTTCGCGGAGATCCAGACCCTCCCGTCCCGGGGCTCCATGGCGGTGTACCCGTTCACGGTTGGCCTCCGTCAGTACCTCCTCCTGGGCAGTGATTTCTCCTTCTCCAGGGTGTACCTGTGGGACGACCTCACGCAACGTTTCCAGCCCTTCCAGGAGCTGAACATGAGGGCACCTCGGGCCTTCAGCCTGGTATCAGTGGACAACAAAGACATTCTCCTGGCTGCCAGCTTCAAAGGCAACACCTTGGCCTACCAGCACCTTCTGGTAGATCTCAGTGCCAAGTAGAAAACAGGCCAAAATGGACACTTGTTGCATTTGTTGAGTGTATTAATTAACACATGCTGTTCTTATGAGAACAGAATTTGTCTAAGCCACGTGACTAAATGCCTGTTAGCTACCATCCATTTAATCCTAAAGTAAAGACTGCGCATTGTTCAAATTCAAATGTTTGCCACACTCTGATTCAATTAAGGAATTGAATCAAAATATGCTTGTATCCAAATAGTCCACCATCTAGATATGCGTATCATGCCATTGTAAATAAGTGTCATATCACTATGCAATTTCACTGATCATTCTATCTACCAGCTACTTGGCAGACTACATGCGATGTAACAATACTGATGTTTATGCACAGATCTTGGAGACAATACAAGCAAACTGCGAGGGGTGTAAAAAGCATGTTCAACCTATGTTTTCTCTGGTCCGAATGCAAATATAAAAATGACTAACCATTCACATGGGATTGAGTATAAAGGACACAGTGTTCTTTCACATTCGTAAAAAGCAGTCTTACTAGGACTAGGTCATAACAAGCAGACGTTTTCAGCAGTAATCAATTTTATAGAACAATTAAATGAAACAGCCTTTGTTATTTATGGACACTGATCACAGTTCAGTCATATTCCTGTAACCATATTCGGATGTGCATGATATTGTTCTATGCCTTATATGTGAAGATAACTTCCAAGTGATTCTATATCTGAAATATATTGTGAATCAATTAAAGTGCAGTATATCGTGCCATTATGTGTTACACACTCATATGTACACATGTTCAGAGAATGCTGTAAGATTCCACGTTTGACCATTAAAACCAAAACAAACAAAAAAAACAAAACACAACGTAGATATTGTATCAAAAATGATTTCTACTTTTTAGTACTTGACACGATGTTGCGCAACCTAGAACGCAGTGATGGTCGTGAACACGCTTCTTTGAGAATCCACAGCGCATGCGCAGGAGCTCACTGACAACAACAGCAGGCTGATCGAGGTGAGCTTTACACTGTTTCCATGGCGGTTTGACAGCAGTTGTATAGCTTGTATTTACTAAGCAGCGTATTAATGATGCAATAGGATAAGTTGTTAGTTAAATAATCTTGTAAGTGTGGATACAACGAAAGGAATAGCTTAAGAGTGCGGGTCGGGCCGCATATTTCTGTGTGAACAAGACCCAAGTCCAGACAGTATGGTGGTCTTCTGAAACAGGCTTTCTGTTTCTGATGTACCTTTAGGTGAACCTACTTGATTAAAGATCTGTGCTTCTGTTCTGTTTCTGATGTTCTGATGTACCTTTAGCTGAACCTACTTGATTAAAGGTCTATGCTTGACCAGTTGTGATTTTAGAACATACAAGTAATATTGCAGTGTTCGCATACAGGTTTGCAAGGCTCTTAGTGGACAAGGAGAGAGTTCCCGGTCCTTTTCCTCATCCCCCTGCGTGTGATGCTGCGCCAGTCATGGGCCCAAGCCCAGTGACTGCCTAAATTGACTTTGTGCAACCTAAGACCCAAGTTGAGCATTGAGTATTGATGTTTCAACAACTTGTTAACTCTAGAGTTATGACTGTTTTAGCGTGTGTACTGCTCTTCACTTTCTCCAACCGTCCCTGGAGGAGGGGATCCCTCACTGAATTGCTCCTTCCAAGGTTTCTTCCATTTTTTTTTTGTTCCTAGTGAGTTTTTCTGGGAGTTTTTCCTTGTCTTCCTTGAGGGTTTAGGTTGGTTGAGGGGCAGTTCTATGGGCATATGTGAAGCCCTCTGTGACATTGCTTGTAAAAAGGGCTATACAAATAAATGTTGATTTGATTTGATATAGTATGATACATTGTGTCTCTCTCCAGGTCTTTACTAAACGGTTCAAACCGATTTCTGGTAGAAATGTCTTCAGAGTCAACTTTACCACCGGAATGGGAGAATGATGAACGGATGAATTTCCTGTTTTCTGACTTCAAAGAAAACCGAGAAGTCAACACAACGGATTGGGACAGTAAAATGGACTTTTGGACATCTGTCATTGTACAGAACTGCAGGCAGCGTGGTGCAGTGTGTGTGAATCTCCAAGATCTGAACGACACCTTCAGAAGGAAGGGAAGTGTCCCCTTAGGTCTTGGCACTGTCATTCAGAGCATGGCCAGGTAAAACCTTTGCATGTCCTGCGGAGTTGTGAAAACATCATGACTGGCTTCTGTTTCAGGATGACTCGGATTAACTGTCTGTCTGTCCACTGGCAGATGTGGCAAGATACAGAGAGAGTCGGAGTTTGCAGCAAATGTAGACTCTGGTTGGCTGGCCTGGGGTATGGGCCTGTTGCTGGTGAAGCCTTTAAAATGGACCTTCTCCACTCTGCTGGGCAGGAGTCACGTTGCTTTGGAAGAGTCTTTTGTTGTTATTGAACTGGCGAAGGTGTGTGATTGAGATCCAATTCATGATTTAAAATAACAACGTAAAAATGTGAATGTATTTCATTCGCTTCTGTTTTTAATTTCTGCTTCCTGTAGGAGAAGGCTGCGGAAGTGTTGGCTGTGTACCGGAGCTCGCCATTGGCCGGTCGCTCTCTCCTGTCCTATCAGGAGCTCTGTACTTTAGTCTCCCACGTCTGTGTGGACGAGAGCACCCTGTGCATGGCTCTGCTACAGCTGCAGAGAGAGAAGCAAGTGGTTGTGGCAATACAGGACGGAGAGAAGGTGAGGGCTTGTCCATGTACTAGAGGATGGAGTCCAGGACTAGCATGCATTGATAAATCTAGCGAGCGTATCTCCTTTTAAGGTTTGTGCCTTTCCATTGAAGCGGGGGAACCCATTTTTCTGTTCACTCGAGTCATATTTGTGTTTTTGCGTTGTGCGTCTGTGCAGATTGTCAAGTTTTCTCAGCCAGGCCAGGATCGTATCTCTCCTGTCAGCGATGTGGACATGGGCATCTACCAGTTACAGCGCAGCGAGAAGCTGCTCGAGGAGAAGGCAGAGGCGCTCTGTCAGGAGTCAGAGAGGTATGAACGTAAAGCTCACCTGTGATTTGGACGGTGGGCTGTACTACTTGGGGGGCGGGCGACTGACTTCTTGTGGGTGTCCGTGTGCAGGTGCAGAGAAGAAGCCAAGGTGTGTCTACATCAGGGCAAGAAATCCCAGGTAGGTTTCCAACCATGTGATCAAGCTCTCGAAGAGGGCCTGAGCCTTGGTCGTGAACGTGGCTCTTTCCTTCCTGCAGGCTCTGAGGTGTCTGAGAAGTAGGAAACGTGTGGAGAAGAAAGCAGACCGTCTGCACGCTCAGCTGGAGAACATCAAGGGCATCCTGGACAGAATAGCACACTCACAGACTGACAAACTGGTAAGCCACACAGCACACGAGGGGGCGTTCAGTCATCGCCGGTTGACCTGGGGTCATCTAGAGGTCATCAACGCAGTGTGTGCGGGTCTGGTTAACGGGATTGTTGTTCTTCACACGTCCTGTAGGTTGTACAAGCGTACCAGGCTGGTGTGGCAGCCCTCCAGGTCTCTCTGAAGGATGTGACCGTGGAGAGAGCGGAGAGTCTAGTGGATCAAATCCAAGAGGTCTGCCCCTCTTTTGAGTCCGGCTGACGGTGCTTTCTACCGAGCCGTTCGGGGTACTTTAAAAGTCTCTTCTGTTTGTGTTGCAGTTGTGTGACAACCAGGATGAAGTGAGCCAAGTTCTGTCTGGTGACAGCCTCAGCTCGAGTGAGTCAATTATCTCTTCATCTCTTCACTGCTTCACATCCATTTTTCCAACCTTTAAAACGTTGTTTTTAAACTTTAAGTCTTTTGTCAAGACTCACAGTATCACATCAATATTCAAACGAGTGTTTTCCCCCTCTGTTTATCAGACGCAGACACGGACGAGTTGGAAGAGGAGCTGAAGTCGCTACTGAGAGACTCGGAGCTGGATGGGTCCTCCACTTTACCTGACGTCCCGACTCACGCCCTTTCACCTGGGACGGAGCCCTCTGTTCTAGGGGACAACCTGCTGAGCGGTTTGCCTTCGGTCCCTCAAAACCACTTCAGTATCACAGATGAGGAACTGGACACAGAGCTGAGCCGTCTCACCTTGACTGATACAGGTTAGCTTTGCTTTAGTTCACGGTTATTGAATTCCCGAGAGCGCCCGAGTGCAACACGAACTCTTCCACTGCCTGGCTTCCCAATGGTGGAATCAACTCCCCACCTCCATTAGAAGCCCAGACTGCCTTCTCACCTTCAAAAGAAGGCTTAAAAATCACTTATTTAGAGAATTTAATGGCACTTAGGAATAGTATGGCACTTCACATAATCTAATGTGCTTTAGAACTATTTGTTGGTTCCCATATGGTGACTTGCCAGTGTTGTTGTTGTTTCTCTTGCTTTATGTTCACAATCGTTGTATTATGCATTTATAGTTCTTCCCTTGGCACTTATTGGTTCTCTTATTCACAATCTAAAAAGCCCACTGTGTTCGGGGTCTATCACGTTGCTATGCTCAATGACTGATGCTCTTTGCAAAAGCTCTCTCTTGTAAGTCACTTTGGATAAAAGCGTCTGCTAAATGAATAAATGTAAATGGTTATTTAGTGCAAGTAAGACTTGGATACTTATTTTTTTCCTCTTTTCTGTCTTCATCAACAGGTGTGATTTCCACAACAAAGAGGCTTGAACCCGCACTGTAAGAACACTGAGCACTAAGAGAAGGATCTTTTCTGCAATGGTCATTTCAGACCCTCCATGAGTGGCTGTAAAAAAGACCGTCTATAGTAACCGTCTGTTCTTGTAACATGTTTATTGATCCCTGTGGAAGCCATAAGGGACTGCCTTTTAAAATATATTTTAAGTGGCCTTGACATTTTAATTGTACCACTCTAATAAAGAAAAGATAACGACGCTTTCGTGCAATCATCAGTTATATATATATATATATTACTTGATTTAATAAAAACTTCAGCTGCAAGCCTGAAAAATGCGTAAATGATTGTCTGTGTTATTGTGGTGTTGGTTGACGTAAAAAACGACGCTTTGGTCTATCTTGGCCGCCCAGAATTCAACAGGAAAGCCCAAACAACCAAATAAAGTAAACCTAAAAGTCTGGACGTACGCTGACGCATGCGCAGTAACGGATGGAGTTGGTGGCAGCTGTAGCCGTAGGGGTTGCCTAGCTAGCTTCCAACACTAGTTAAGCCAGCCGTTCCCAGTTTTTCTTGACATTAATGGTTACCAAGTCACCTATTGATGTGAAGAACGGCTTTCAAAAATCCGATGCAATGGTAAGTGGTGTGTTATTAGATCTTGCTAAATCATGGTCGTCATCTGATTAGGTAGCTAGCCTAGCTAGGCTACTCTAGGACTGCTTGATTACTAGCGAGACGCAGCTGGATTTAGTATTTACTAACTTGGCTGCACTAAAGCACTGTTAACAAATACGTGGCAGTCATCAGATAGCGAGGAGTTAGGACTGGCTGGCTGCCTCCCATACGAGTGACTGGGATTACGTTAGCTAGCTTGTCAACTTCGTAGTACATCGTGTCCTAAGAAAACATCAGAAAAGCAGACAGAACACAGTGAAACTAATACAGCCACTGTCAGTCTAGCCAAGTTCAAGTCTTATGATCAACGTTAGTGAGCCAGCAGCTGACATCATCACGTTATCTTTTATGTGTGCAAATGTTTATGAACAGAGGAAGAAACTAAAGCAATGGTGTGCCGAAGCCAACACCTCCAGTCTGGCCATATCCTGGTCGTCGTCCGTTTAACAGCCTTGTGATCTAAGACTGACAGCAGGTCCACACCATGGGAAGGTAATCTTGATATGAACTGCCTCCAAACATCTGGGTCGCACCCCTGCCAGTGGGTGCTGAATGTGAAGGTTATCTATATGCATGTGGTTGGACCATCTAGTTGGAAGTCTGAAAACCCAGTTATTGGAACAGGCACAGTCCTGTAGGTTTTTTAGCTCCATTCCAAATTTAGCACACCTGATTCTAATTTTAGACGTTTGATAATCTGAATCAGGTTATGGAGTTAAAACGGCAGTTCCAGTGAAACTCAACCTGACTCTGTCCAGGAACCAACTGTATATTCCTGATTTAGTGGCGTAGTTGACCGAACACCTAATGTAAATCTTCAATGAGGGTTTCAAATGGCTTAAGCACCGTTAACATTGAGGTCATCACGGAGCGTTCATCGTTCTGATTGTTATGGTCTCTCTCCTGCCAGGATCTCCTTCTCTTGCCTGTTCCCGGCCTCGTGGCACTTCAGCCTGTCCCCTCAGGTTCTGCCTCGCTTCCTGGTGCCGTCGCTTCGTCAGCTCATCTTCATCTGCCTGCTGGTGGGCCTGCTGGGCCTGCTCTACGTCGCCCTGGTAACAGGAAAGGGCCAGGACAGCTGGATAAGGAAGGACAACCACTTCCACAGGTGCCTGCATGCAGCCCCTCATGTTGTTTTCCAGCACGGAAGAAAGTATCTGTCTGTTTTGATGGAGATAATTTTTCTCACCCATTTGTTTTTGTTTGTTGTTGTTGTTGGTTTTTGTTTACTCGCAAGGCATTTGGCGAGGGTCACTGACGTGGAGGCGACTGACACCAGCAATCCTAACCTGAACTACGGTCTGGTAGTGGACTGTGGCAGCAGCGGCTCCAGGGTGTTTGTGTACTGCTGGCCCCGGCACAACGGCAACCCTCACGACCTGCTGGACATCCGGCAGATGAGGGACCTGCACCGCAAGCCGGTGGTGATGAAGATCAAGCCAGGTTAGTCTTCATGGGGAAGAGGCACTAGCTCACTGGCTGAGCCTTGGACCGTAAAGTCACTTAGGATACAAGCAGCGGCTGTATGAAATGAAAACATAACTTTCATATAGACGGGTGACTGGTACGTGGAGGGTTTAACCCTTGTGATGCCTTTTTATTCATTGCCATCCAGTGTATTAGATTAGATTAGATTAGATTAGATTAGATTCAACTTTATTGTCATTACACAGGTACAAGTCCAGGGCAACGAAATACAGTTAGCATCTCATGTACCACGACGGTGGGTTACAGTGACCTGAAGGCAGGGCTTAATGACAGAAATGGGGCAATCTTTCTCTCTGCGTCAAACAAGATGGTCGTGTTCATAACTAGTTTGACGGGTCCTCAAGATCAAGCTCAGATTCCACGTCTCGTCCTGTTCTCTAGGGATCTCTGAACTCGCCTCGTCACCAGAGAAGGCCAGCGATTACATCTACCCCTTGTTGAGCTTTGCGGCTCAGCACATCCCCAAGAACAAGCACCAGGAGACTCCCCTCTACATACTCTGTACAGCTGGCATGAGGGTGTTACCTGATAGGTAAGGCTCACCTCAGTATTCAAAACAACTGAACAGGAAATTACACGACCATTTACATGATCGCTATTCGGCTTTGCATTCGTTTTCATCGCACCAAGAACGTAGCATGATATTGTGTTCTGTGCTTCTCAGTCAGCAGGAAGCTCTCCTGGAGGACCTGAGGACAGACATCCCGGTTCACTTCAATTTCCTCTTCTCTGATTCCCACGTGGAGGTCATCTCCGGGAAACAGGAAGGTCAGATGAGCGCATCTACGTCCTCTTAAGTGGACGCTGTGTCGTGTTGACGATGTGTCCTAGCAGCAGCGAAAGGCAGCGGCAGCTGGGGAGGATGTTATCATGAATCTGCTCTCTGTGTTTGGCAGGGGTGTACGCCTGGATCGGCATCAACTTCGTCCTTGGACGGTTCAATCACGTTGGGAACGGTAAGTGGTTAAAGGGACTCCTTTTCAAGACGTTGATTCTGCGAGTGGGTCGGAATATCTCCTATTTTTTGGTGGGGGGTTGGGATTCACATTGAACCTGTTTACCTCTCCTCCTCTCTGGGCCCTGACAGACAGGGAAGCCACAGTGGAGGTGCAGGTCCCAGGGTCTGACCAGCAGGAGGCGCTGGTGAGGAAGAGGACAGCCGGTGTGCTGGATATGGGCGGAGTCTCCACGCAGATCGCATACGAAGTGCCCAAAACTGTAAGCTTTGCTTCTCCACAACAGGTTATTATCCACAATTTCCCTTTTTTTTGGTATTGTCTTCGGTTTTGTCACTCACCCCTGTTTCTTCTGCCCCCCCTCCCTCCTCCTTCCACCTCTGTATCATTTCCTGGTTAACCCTGTAAACGCCATGTTACTCGTCCCGGAGAGAAAGCGGTCTTTTGGACTGTGGGGGAGCCTTTGGTCAAGATAAGCCTGTTGCATGACTAGATAGCAGGAGTTTGGACCTGACTGTTAAGATTTTTAGTATGACAAAAGACCCCCTTTATGACTCACATCATAACACCTTCTGTCCCCTCTCCAGCTGTTTATTTATCATTTTCAATATCCATTCATGTAAATTTAAGGGTTCGATTTGTGTCATCCCATCTCCTTTAATTGTTTTCATTTTAAGCCAGACCGCAGTGATATCGGGTGTAGTCCGAAAGGAATCGAATACTCTGTTACCTCTACAATGTTACCTTGTGGTTGCTTATGTTTACACAACGTTCAATACAATATGCATGTGACCAATTAGATGTGAGTGTGTAGGTGACACGATGCCAGATGTAATTGGATAGGTGTTCTGGGAAGCAAGCCATGCGGTCGCTGACTTCCTGTCCCTTGTAGGAGGAAGTGGCCAAGAACTTGCTGGCGGAATTCAACCTGGGCTGCGACGCTCACCGCACGGAACATGTGTACCGCGTGTACGTGTCCACGTTCCTGGGCTACGGGGGGAACGCCGCCCGCCAGCGCTACGAAGAGAACCTGTTTAGGAACACGGTCACTCAGAACAAGTAAGAACCCACCGCCAGGGTCAGGTGTAGGGCGGGGTCCGTTCTTATCAATGATAGCCGAGTTAGAGGTGAAGGATAGATGAAAACAGGGGAACTTTTCTGATGCACTGCTGTAACAGAGCAATTAGGCAGGGGAGGAAGAAAGTAATCGATGATTATTTCACTATGTTCTTCAAAAAAATCAGTAATCATCCATCCCAATATGTCCATGATGCTGGAATGTTGTTTGTTTGTTTGGTTCCAGGCTCCTAGACCAGCATGTGGGAGACACAGCAGAGTCCCCTGTCTTGGACCCGTGTCTGCCCACAGACCTGCAGGACGAGGTGGGCCCGGCTGACCGCAGGCTGCACCTGCGGGGCACCGGGGACTTTGACCAGTGCCGACGACTCCTCCAGCCCTTCCTCAACCACACCAACCAGACCCACTCCTCTCTCAGCGGCGTCTACCAGCCGCCCATCGACTACTCCAACAGTCAGTTCTACGGCTTCTCCGAGTTCTACTACTGCACCGAGGACGTTCTGCGTATGGGAGGGGATTACAACTCCTCCAAGTACAGCAATGCAGCCAAGGTTAGACACACCCCCTCTGAGGAACCTCGGTGGAACCTCTGTGGAACCTCTGTGGAAAACACATCTGAGGAAGGAGTTTGGCTCGACGTTTGCTGTTCTTCAGATCACCTTTTTTTTGTCTCTCTGTTACTGCAGAGTTACTGCGCCACCCAGTGGAAGACTCTGAAGGAGAGATTCAACGCCGGCCTGTACGCTTCTCATGCTGACATGCACAGGCTTAAGTATGTCTAACCAGTAGAACACACTAGAATGTGTCAGGTCTTTCAGAAAGTAAAAGTTTCCTAGACCATACATTTTGAATATACATTCAATTTGATATACAGGGCAAGCACCAAATATTATTTACATCAGTATGAATTTACTTGAACAGTATTCTGTATTTTTGTGGACATTTTAAAATGCAATGTTTAGAATTTGTCACTTTTTTCACAAGACTTTTGCGCAATACACTACTGTTGAGTATAGACAGCAGACACGATTGTTTGATTCTCTGCATGTTGTGCTTGTGTGCGCAGGTACCAGTGTTTTAAATCAGCCTGGATGTACGAGGTGTTTCACTCCGGTTTCTCCTTCCCTGCGGATTATAAAAACCTCAAAACGGCTCTGCTGGTCTACGACAAGGAGGTGCAGTGGACGTTAGGAGCCATCCTCTACAGGACCCGCTTCCTGCCTCTGAGGTAAGACTTCCTGTCTCTGAGGTAAGACTTCCTGTCTCTGAGGTAAGAGACACTACCCAAGGTAGTGAGGTAAGATACATTACCCAAAATATATAGACTGGACTCTGGGCAAGATCTTTCACATTACGATATTAGATGCTCAATTAGTTAGTTTATTTTTTTTGTTAGTGGAAAATAGATATGTTTGTACAATCTTTGTTTAGTAAATATTTAGTTTAAAAAAAGAATAATGTTTATTATTTTTTACTTGTGCCCAAGATTTTGGCGCATTATCGTATGTCTATTTCCTAACCTCCTCTGACGGGTCATGATTTTAAACGGGTCGTGATTTTAAACGGGTCGTGATTTTAAACGGGTCGTGATTTTAAACGGGTCATGATTTTAAACGGGTGAAGCTCCCATCTCCGTCTCTCTCACACCGCTGTGCGGTTGTCGTCACTCAGGGACATGCAGCAAGAGAGTCTCAAAGGAGTTCACTCTCACTGGCGACACAGCTTCTCCTTCGTCAACAACCACTTCCTGTTCCTGGCCTGCTTCCTGGTGGTCCTGCTGTCCATCCTGCTCTACTTGCTCCGCCTACGTCGCATCCACCGGCGCACGGCCCAGCGCTGCAGCTCCTCCCCTGTCCAGTGGCTGGAGGAGGGATTGGTCTCCCCCTCGCTCCCCATCACCCTATAGGCTCCTACACATGTCAATCAAACAGACTGTTGCCCCGCCCTCTTCAGTCCATCTATGGACACCCTTCATCTCAAGGCCTTGTTTTCTTTGCGTGTGTATCTGGAAAATGGCTACCTTCTTGGTTGGGAGCGTAAGGAACTGTGAGAAGCAATGTTGAGATTAAGGCTACGCTAATTTAAAACATGTTGCATGTTGATTTCGTAGCCTTGGATATTCTTTGGCTTTTTTTTTCTTTTTCTCTGTTTATTTATTTTGTTGATATGAACAAATTCTGCCTTTTTCTATTATGAGAAATGTAAATGAGTTACAGAGAGACTGTTCTTGTCTAATGTTTTTAGTGTTCCCTCATGTCTGGATCCTACATAGTTAAAATGGCAGCTGCCTCCTCCTTCCCTCTTATAAGCCACGTCGTAGACAAGGTTACTGGACATCATCTGGTCAGGTGACATTCTGTATCATATTTATAAATACTGTAGACTTCATGTATTTGATGTCATGTCAACCCAATCCCTTTCCGGAGGCCTGACTGGTGAATGTTTTACACCCGATTGATCTCATACTTGTTTTGTTTTTTTTAATATGTTTTATGATTCTTTCTACTATTGTTTATGAACTCTATGGGAGGGACAAACACAACCCAGCTCCTTGGAAATGGCAGAAAACGTGTTTCTTTTGTCAACAAGTTAAAGAGGAAGGGACTTAAGGAACTGGGAAGAGTAAACACCGTCTGTGCCAGTCCAGTACTGTTAAATTAATGATGGGTCAGGGTTAAGCGAGTGGGTTAGTGTTCAGCGTAGGTCATCCCTCACAGATCTATGTCTTCACGCTTCTGTATCTTGATTGGTGGCTGAACAGGAAGCTCGAGTCAGTGCGAGCTACAGCAGTGCAATATTTCTCCGTGTCGGATCACTGTGGAGCTATAGTGGAGCCCCAAGCCTCCTAAGCCCAGTCTGAGGAGTGAAACCCAGTCTGCTGGCTCAGGTCAGCGGGGGAGGGCCAGCGATGGCATGTTGGTTAACGATTCAGTTAGGGATTCAGATTCAGATAGGAATTCAGATTCAGATGTTTTCCCGAACGCACTAAGCTTCATATTTTCCAGAAGCTGGGAAGTCACTGCTGATCTGGGGGCGAGTTACTGAAAGCACAGTCACTATATTTATATTCAAGTAGGTGAATTACTGTTTGCACAGACCCCTTTTGTCAAATCATCCCATTGCTGTTGGAAAAATTAAAAGAGATTTAAAAAATGTTTTTGCCCTTGGTTGATTTACTCATACATACTCACTTTACATAGTGAGTATCGTTTGTTGCGTGGAGTATTCCTCTTTTAGAAACAACCAATCAAGAAATGCATATTGGCTAAGATCATGATCCTGCACTTTGACTGATGCGTGTAATATCCCCATCAGTTGAACCTGAGGGGTTTGTCTGGACGGATTGCCATGATAACATAAAGGACCCCAGAGATATACTAACATGCAGCCCCATGTCACAGCTCTTCAGCAGCACAGGGACTGCAGAGCTGTAACCCCAAATGTCAGTCCAACTCACTAAGCTGCAGACAGCCACTAATGGCCAGGTCAGCCAGCCGGCCACGTCACATAGGAGGCTGTGTTGTTGGAGCCGATCTGTCCGGGTGGTCACACACTGAAGGAGGTTGTTTTCTGTCCACGCTCAGTTGTGTTGTGTTTCAGGTCTGCTACTGACTAAAGAAATGAACTGAAAGCCTGAAATAAGACTCTGCAGTTATTTATATAGGTGATTCCTATTTGCGTCATTTAAGGAGAGTACTTTATGGCTATACACAATACCGTACAATACGATCAGTGCATATCTGGACACACAGGTTTTGTGTACAATAGGGTTGTGCTGAGTCACTCTCCCTATACACAGGTCATGCTTCATTTCCACTGAGAGTGTGACTGAGCAGGCAGCTGACTGATCACTTCCGGGGGTGGAATGTTTATGCTACTTGTGTGAGTATCAGAGGTAAAGTTAGATGCTTTAGAAAAGTAATAAACTATGAATAGTTCTAGTTTTGTCCACCGAAAACAAACATGTTTTTGGTTGTGATGGCAAAATAACCGGTGTTATATTGGCACCCTGGGAGAACAATTTAATCTTCAGATGAAATTCAAACTTCTAGTCTGTAACAAGAGCAGAGAGACACACAAACAGAAAGCAGATAGTAAATTATTGAGAGATGTAAAGTAGGAAATAAACCAATGGTTAATTGTTTCAGTTGGCCTACTGGAACCAACCTTTAAGAAAATGAAGATACTTTGTGTAATTATTGTTCATTGATAAACTCTTCTGAGAATATAACCAAGTCAGTACAGTACTATTGCCATTTGTGAAGTCTTGATCCAATGCAACTCCATACAGTGCAATTGTTGCCTTGTTAACGTTTTGTGAGAGGGTTTAAATGAGCACATTAGGTGAAACTAAAGGATTGACTCCACCCCAGGCTATTTCATACTCTTCACATGACTAACTATGGGGGAGTGTGTGTGTGTGTGTGTGTGTGTGTGTGTGTGTGTGTGTGTGTGTGTGTGTGTGTGTGTGTGTGTGTGACAGAACAAGGCAGGACTGATCAGTGTGTCTGGGTATAAGAAAACAAGTAATTCAGTTCCCTTACTTGAGATATTAGGAAACACAAAGTTGTGTTGCATATAACTGCTTGGTATGGTTGCTGCTGATGAAGAAAACTAGATGTTCCAGTGACACATAGTACTATTAGAATGATGGTGTGGTCCTAAATTAAAATGTCATAAACCCAGAGTTAGATTTCACCATTCCTGTAGTCATTTAAATAGGCCTATAACTACATTATGTTCAGTTCAAGTTTATTGTCCCCAAAGGAGGAAACTATGTAGTGATAGTAAATAATGCAGATATATTGAACATAGTCATATTTTGCTTTAGTGAAACACCAATACGAGTCAAACTATTTCCAAGAATGGTGAGGAATATTGTCTGTTTATTTCAGTTTTTTTCATAATCCAGCTCTATCCTTTCTAACAGATGTTAGACAAGCGGACCACACCCTTCTAATCTGATGGATCCAATTAAAAGTTAATGTACTTTTTTCTGGTATCTACATATTTGTTCACAAATTACCGACAGCATTTCACCAGCCTCACTACTATTTTAATCGAAAACTACATAAGAAGACCACGTTCACGGAGGATCTGATAATAAAGAATGAATTAACAGACGGAACTGTCAACTAAATTGTCACTTTCCATCGACGTGTACCGGGGCCACTTTTCATTGGCCAACCTCTACAGTGAACCCGCCTCCGTTCCAGTTTTCTTCATTCTCATTGGCTGAACTCCAAAGCAAGACGCCGTTCCTGTTGCTGACGTCATCCAGGCGCTGGACCTCACTGATAGTGATGTTGTGGTCGTGTCCACGCCGCCGGTGTCCCCGGTAGCTTAACGCGTGAAACTCCATTTCTCCCCCATTTCCCCCCGCATGGAGTTGAGCGCGGAGCCGGTGGTGGCAACCTTGGAGATGTCGGAAAATATGAAGAAAAGTCAAGAGACCGAGACGTCGGAAGGCGACGGCAACTACGAGAGTTTACCGCCTCATGTCTCCATAACGACCCACATGACAGCCGGAGCGGTGGCCGGGATCCTGGAGCACACCGTCATGTATCCCGTGGACTCCGTCAAGGTAAATATCTTTTTTACAGATCTTTTCCGATTTGCACAATCGTGTCCCATTCCACAGTCTGCAGAATTGAAAGCTTTGGGGCTAGCTAAGCTGGCTAGCTTGTAAAGTGCTGCTGTAGCAAACTTGGTCAATAAAATAATTAATCAATACTCATTTTAGCAGACGCTTTTCTCCGAAGCGACTCACAGTAAGTACAGGGACATTCTTCCCGAGGCAGGTAGGGTGAAGTGCCTTGCCCCATGGAGGACTTGGTCCAGGCATGGTCCAGGAGAGAGCCGCCCTGGTTGGGCTAGCAGAGCTAACTGCACCCCCCCCCCCTGCACACCATCACAAGAGTAGCCTCAACATGAGGGACACTGGCACCTTTAAATGGACATTCAGGGTTTGACAAATCAGTGAGAATTATACTTTTTTCCAAAGACTAATGACTGATGGTTGATGACTGATGACTGGTGATGGTTTCACCAGCTGAGCTACTAATCAACCTACAGACTTGGATCTTGCATCAAGTTAGCCAACGTGGGCTGATGACTAATTAATTGTGCTTTTTCAGACCCTCTAAGCTGCTTGTTTAGAGGGTCAGAATATAGAGATCTGCTGTTGCATGTTCAGTTAGTTAGTTAGTAATTTAGTTATCTTGTGTAGAGTATGAGAGCGCTGCAGTCCACACTGATTACTCTCTCAGTCCAGCAGTTGAAGGTCACATACTGGACAGAGGACTGTCATGTTTCAAAAAAACCTGCCAATATTTTGACAAATCTGCAAGCATAAATGTGTTTTTAGTTGTACATTCCCCACCCTTTCCAGGAAAACCAAACCCGTGCAGTATACTTTGTATAGGGGCTTTGTAACCTTTGCCCCCCTGCCATGCCCTCTTGTGCTTTCTTATTTTCCGTCTCATTCCGATAGTTTTAGTGTCAGGCAGTTGCACAACAACACAGGTGCACGATGTCTGAACTCGTAATCACGATTCATTTATCTATGACAACGAGATGGTTTTGACACGGTCTTAAATTAGACATTGTTTCTGTTGAATAGGCTTACACAAGCTATTGTGGCTGCTTCCTCTGCCAGGATTTGTGTTGGACTGGTCACTGTCCATCATGAGACCCACGGTTGGTCTGATTCAGAGTTGTTATTTTTAAACTGTCAAACAGAGCATAGGTCGTGTTAATAAGTTACTTGGAGACTTATTACCAAGTTTGGAAAACCCTAAAATAAATGAATAAAAAACACTGATAAGTGGAAGAAGCCTTTCATCGATTTATGTTACAGCTTGTCACTGAGAATGATTCAATTTTCATGTGGAAGTTGAACACTTGTTTATTCTTTGATAAAATAGGTGGTAAGTCAGAGAGTAGGTTGGGAGTGTCCAACAAAACGTTGGCTAATAGGGGCTTAATCTTGATGGCCCCAACTCCCATTTGTGACTTTTGGAATCGGGGGTGTGCAGATGTTGGGTGGGTTTGTTTCCCCACCTCCACAGCTGATTAGCAGAACTGTAAAGCAGCCTCCCTCAGTCCCGCTATCGGATCACACACCCAGGAAAAGCCTTCATCTGTCGAGCACACTTCACTTTTCTCACCCCTGACCAACCGTCTTCATCTCCGGTCCAAGCTGGCAGGGTGAACTGGAGTGGTGTTACAAAAGGGATTTCTAACCAAGATACCAACCACACTGTTGGCATTTCACAACCCAGACAGGATTGTTAACACTCAGTTTGGCACCAATGTGTGTTCTGGATTTTTAGGATCTTGGAGAGAGTTTGGCCGCTTGGCTTGAGCAGATTACACAATCAAGCCCTCTTTTTTGGGGTATAGAATGTCACAAAAATATTTTTAAGTCAGGCATCTGTTGTTAATTTGCAGAGGAACCTTTCTGTGAATTGATTTGTGTGATTCAACTATGCAAATACTTTGGTTTCCAAATACACAGAACCGAATATTGAAACTGTTTTGAATCCGGTTGGATCAGGTCGTCCTTACATAATTTCCTGTTTCTTTGACACTGCCGAGTAGCTGTCTTTAAGACCTGAGGCAGTGTGATGTCACAGGACACTTTCCAACGTGATGCAACCAGTTGTCCAATCCCTTAACCATATTGTCCAATGTGTTCCAATAGAGCCGAGCAGACTATAGCATTAGGTAATGTGTCACCCTCTCTCTCCTGGGGGTCCTACTGACCGGCCCCTCCCACTGTTTTCTGCTCTCCTCTGTCTGGATACCTGATGATCTGGATTATCAATACTTTGATCTGATTAAATATCCCTCTCTTCCTAGCTAGTGTTCATTATGCTAATCCCATTAGATAATCCCATGCCAAATTGTCAAGTGCCGGGGTTTATCTGTGAACCAAATCTCCCAAGCAGGGCGGGTTTGGATAGAGCGATAGCGGACGCACATGTAATCACGTAACTGATTTTTAGAACCAATCAGACGTGTCAGAGGTTAATGACATTGATATTTCATTTTTGAAAAGACGGAAGGAAATACGAGGAAATATGTGGTCGGCCTTTCTTAGCTGCCCTACGTTTTTGGGGCAAAATACAAACATTCTTTGTGCTGTCCAGATATCTTGGCATAGAGGAGTAAAACAAAGATGTGTCATGCCCCCCCACCCCCCACCCTCCCCCCTTCCCCCAGACCAGAATGCAGAGCCTGCAGCCGGACCCCAAGGCCCAGTACAGCAGCGTGTACGAGGCCCTGCGGAGGATCGTCCGGACCGAGGGCCTCCTCCGGCCCTTCAGGGGCCTCAACATCACCATGATGGGAGCCGGCCCCGCCCACGCCCTGTACTTCGCCTGCTACGAGAGGGTGAAGCGCAAGCTGAGCGACGTCATCCAGAACGGGGGGAACAGCCACATAGCCAACGGTACGGTCACATCCTGCCTCACGGTTGTCATGGTATTAGACGTGTGTGTTCTGACGATGACTCTGCTCTCTGTCTGCACCAGGGCTGGCTGGTAGCGTGGCAACGGTCCTCCACGACGCCATCATGAACCCTGCTGAAGGTAGGGCAGGCAGCACGGGGAGTAGGAGGTGGTGGGGTTGCGGAGGGGGGGTGCTGGGCTGTTGAATACAACCAGCCGTGTTTGACCAGAACATTCTAACTCTCTGTGTGTTTGTGTCCGTCTGCCTCCGTGACCCAGTGGTGAAACAGCGTATGCAGATGTACAACTCTCCCTACCGGGGCCTTTTGGACTGCGTGCGGACGGTCCATCGCACCGAGGGCCTGGCCGCCTTCTACCGCAGCTACACCACCCAGCTGACCATGAACATCCCCTTCCAGGTGGTCCACTTCATGACCTACGAACTGATGCAGGAGCGCCTTAACCCTCACAGACAGTACCACCCCGGCAGCCACATCGTCTCCGGAGCGGCGGCCGGCGCCGTGTCCGCCGCCATCACCACCCCACTGGACGTGTGTAAGACCCTGCTCAACACGCAGGAGAACGTGGTCCTCAACTCGATGCACATCAGCGGTCACCTGAGCGGCATGGCCAACGCCTTCAGGACGGTGTATCGCCTGGGGGGGATGTCTGCCTTCTTCAAGGGGGTGCAGGCCAGGGTGATATACCAGATGCCCTCCACAGCCATCGCGTGGTCAGTCTACGAGTTCTTTAAGTACTTTCTGACCAAGCAGCAGTTGGAGCAGGAGGCTGGAACTGGGCCAGCCTGAGGGGGGCGGGGGGTGAGTGGGGGAGGAGGAGGACACCCCCTCCACCCCCCCACCAGACTGGACGTCCTGGACTCTCTAACAGTGGAATCAAATCAATGCAAACCACCTCTGAAGAAAGACAGTGCGTTTCTTTGTGCTGTTGTATAATAATTCCGGTGTGTTCTCTCAAAAGGGAAGCCACTGAGGTCCGTGGAAGTTTTTCTGCCGCGTCTACAGAGTGTGTCCTTGGCGAATTTACCTACACAAGGTGTTGGACATTTTCAACCATGCAGCGCAGCTCGGAACAGAATCAGAGGCTGTTACATGAACAGGAAACGCACAAAGATCATCCATATTTCTGGAAAAGCAAACAGGAGTAAAGGGCATCTTCAAACAACGACACTCCTTTTTTTTCTTTTTTTTTTTTGTGCAACAAAATTCCTTACACAACATTCTTCTTGCTGTGTGTGTGTGTGTAGTTGCATTTGCCTTCATTTATATGTTTATACATCTGAAGTGTTTTATTTATTTCAGTTGATTTCCTGGACCTGATGTTTTATGGTTTGGGAGGAAACACACAGCTGTTTGCTTGTTTTATTTCCGCGTATATTTATAAAGGACTGTTTTGATTGAATTCCATAAGTTTCTGCACAATAACCACCAAACAATTGGGCTTTTAAAGTGCCTCTTAACTGTTGAAGGCTGCCTCTTCAACTAAGTTTGATCCCTGGTGGAAAGGGTTGGTATAGATTCTTATCACCCTTATCTCTGTTTTCAGAAGGGCTTTTTATTATATTTCAGTTTCTTTCTCATGTGACTCAACAAAACACATCATTTCCCTAAACAAATAGAATCATAACAAAACTGCTTTTGAGAGCAAGATTTACCAGACGGAATCCTGTTTTTTGTTTTAGAGAAAGGTTGGCAACTGATTTGATATTTTCTCCAACTGCTCTGTGCTTTCCCGTGCTAAAGGACCAGTTCCTGTCATACCTGCTGTATTGACTGCTTCACAGTTCACATCCTGAAATACACAGCATCTTACAACTGAAGTTGTTTGACCTGTTGACCACAGGAAGTGATTTGCCTGTTCTGAAAGGACAGCGATTTCTTTGTATATCAAAGGAATGTAAGAAGCTACGGGTCCAACGTTAACCTTGTTTTAGCATAGTATGACGCTCTTAAATCACGCACAATATTATTTAGTGTTGAAGGGTCTAAATATCTTGGATGTTGCAGAGAAGAAGGCAGCTTTTTATATATTTTTGCAAGTGATCGTTTCCTAGGGACTTCATTATGCAAACACACCAGATCTGTCTGGAAACCTCACTCCAATACATATGTGATGTTATTAACCTGAAGATTTTAAAGATGAATTTAGTTTGTTATAGAGATGGTTTGAAGCTATGGAGTATTTGACATGAAACCGAGCAGGTTTTGATTCATTCCGACTGGAAACAGCCTTGTTCTAGTGAGGGAACTTTGTGATTTGAGTTTAGCTTGGTCACTCAGTTAATCAGTGGAGTTGGCCAGTTTGTCACCATGGAAACCTTAAGAACGGCAGATCAAATCCGTTGGTTGGGTCAGGCCCAAACTTCCTGTTCCCTGCTCGTTCCCTCAGCCTGTCTCCTGGTTTTCCCTTGGTAGTCGGACATTCCTCCATTGCTATAATCCATAAAGCCTCAAGATTTGTTTATTTGCCTTTCATTAAATGCATGGTTTTCCTGTCTTATATTCCTCCACCAGTGAAATACAGATTTTCTGTGATATTCACTCATGCACATGTATTCCTAGATACTGACCCAAAGATAGGCCTTATGTCTCATCCTTCTCCCTCTTAACACCTCTAGTTTGGATGTTGGAAGGAAATTGAGACGTTAACGTCGAACTGCTTAATGTCCGTTTAGCGAGCAGTTTAGGAATGAGCCATTTCTTCTCTGCTGCTGAAATAGCTTTAACATTTAACAGTGTTTCCTTACTACTATGAAGGGTTGGACACCTTCTGGATGTCTCCGTGGAGATTCATGGTTACAGGATGCTGTGTTTCAAGTGGAACTGCAAGGTTATGACACATTGATGCTGCAGTATTTAATAGGGGGAGACAAGATAACAGCTCCACATTTTCTATCACTTGTGTTTTTTTCCCCCGCCTCATTTTATAGACCTTATATGCAAAAGATTCTGTCATGCCATCAAGTCACGGCAGTGTAAATATGCAACGTAATACTCCCATTGGTTGCTTAAAGGTGGCCCTATGCTGTGGAGTCTTAAATCCTACACTTCATCTAGGACTTTAAGGATGCCATTGCAAATTATTTTGATGTTTGACCACTACTTATATTTCCAATAAACATCAGCTTAGAACTGGGCTTGGATGGTCACTGGTTGAGCTACAATGGGGGGCGTCTGGTTTCGATAATATTCACAAACCTTTCAGATCAGACTGGGCTTCTGCAGGGTGTCTGATTGGTCAGTACCGACCCCAGCAGTCTTTCCACGCCCCAGAACTGGCCTGGGGCGGAATAAGAGGAGCGTGTTAGTGTGGGTAGTCAAGAGTGCGCTTGTTTTGAAGAATTGTACATTCCTTTCCGAGGATGTTTCTCATGTCTGTTATCAGCTGCTTTGTACGCACAACGAAATGATGAGGAAACGGGGTTGATTGATGACTTGCTAGTGCCATCTACAGTACGAGGAAGTCCAACATTGTTGAATTAAAAAACCATGCAGATGTGAAATCATTGTGGTGGCGCTGCTACAATATGTAACACTGGAGCGTAAATAAAATATAGATGATTCATGAAGGAACTCCTGTTTTATGTAAAGCCTTGAATATCAGCAAAAACTTTTAATTTTTTATTTTTAATACACAGATGAAGTTACACTAATAAGATGTTCTTCATTGTTTCCTGGGAGGATGTAAGCAGACTAACATGGTGTCTTTCTTTTAATCCGGGCCAACAGGTTGGACCGGTTTATACAGTGGTGACATCTACCTACAAATGTCATCACTTAAGAGGGACACATGAATGGATGCAGCTATACAGTTCGAGGACAATGCAGGTGCTGAATAGCTCCACCTTTGCTGTCAGACTGTAAGTCACACCAGTAGGGGGCAACAATGCTAAGCAAAACACCTCAAAGCATTAAAGCCAAGAATATCAATCATGTCTCATTACTTAATGAAAGAGATGGCACAGGACAAGCAGTACTATGTGATGTATGTTCAAATATGGATAATATAATATACATAAAATATAATATTTAATTGGACATGCATGTATGTGAATGTATGCATTCAAGTGTACTGTTTGATTAAACATAGTTATCAGTCCCACCACAGTGTATCTCCACTAACCATTCTGACAATGAGGACCTGTATGTTGACAGATGGCTGACATGGCGGTGCATGTCCCGAGCCACGTACACTCTGACAGGCTCCTGTACCTGTTTTCTTTTCCCCTGCTCTGTGTGCTGGCTGTTTATCTGGATGGTGCGATGAAATGCCCCACTGGCCACACGTCGCTGTCCTCGCCCTCCCGCTGCTTCTGTGCATTTGTGAGGAAACCTCCCCGTCGCTGCGGCAGTCCCTGCCTGGGTGATAAGACTGACAGAGTTTCAGGGTATGTCGCTCTTTTGGGAAGATTTAGTCTGGGCGGAAGGGCAAACTAAAACAGAGGTCTCCCTCCCTCCCTCCCTCCCTCCCTCCCTCCACTCTCCTCTCTCCCTCTCCTCTCTCTCTCCCTCTCCCTTTCCCTCTCCCTATCCCCCCCTCCCTCCCCCCTCTCTCTCCCTCTCTCTTCCCCCCCTCCCTCTCTCTCCCTTGGTCTCTCTCTTTGGGTGGTTGTTAGTCTCACCCCTGCTGCTGACAGACCCCACCTATGTACCGGCGTCTATCTCTGCCACCCATCAGATGTGATGGAGTATCAGTTGTTGAAGAATAGGAGGCGTGCTGCTGGTACCCTCAACATCAGGGGTCCAATTCCACACCGCTCTCCCTGGAAGTTTATGAAGTTCCCCTTGTCACATGGATATGGGCTGTTTAAACTGGCCTTATCGGTTCCAGCAAATTTGTTAGCCGGTCAGGGTATATTGGAGCGCTGACAATGGCTGTCTTTGTTGTTGGTCTGCTTTGGGGCCCCCCTCCGTTTAAATGTGTTTATATTCCTAAAGCATGAGTGTCTACTGTGAGGAGCAGTATGATGGCTGCAATGCCACACTGCCAGCTGGATCTTAAAGGCCAATCAGATCCCAAAGAAAAGATAAGGAAGACAAAATAAAGAATGAGTGAATTACAGAGAGAGTGAAAGATTTTCAAACCTTTAGGTCTGTCAATGGCTGCAAATAAAATTGATAGATAACCAAGGATTAGAAGTGCCGAGTTCTTATAGTAGTTAGGAAATACAAAACCATGGAAATAAAGGAGAACTGTAAATTAAGTCTAAAATCATAATTTTTCACTTTTTGGATCCTAGCCTTGTATAATGCTTCACAATAGTGTCATTCTTGTAGTCACTGTAATGTGGGAAACTATTCATTGCCACCCCTATGTGAGTGTTTGGAAGAGCCGGTCGGGCTGGGTGGTGGAGAGAGACACTCAGAGAGAGACGCTCCATTCATCTGACACTCAGGAGAGATTAAGAGAAGGAGGAAGTGGTTTCACTTGGCGGCGTTTGTGAATCAATGTACCGTGTCCCTCTTAGCTTCTGGAAGTGCAGACATCACAAAGCCAAGTGGGGTAATAATAGTTCTAACCTTCAGCTGTGCCCGTCAACAACCTCATTTTTTTGTATTATCTGATGGGCATGTCTGTACACCTTGCTGCCTTAGACACACTGAGAGATACCGTCGGATGTTTAAATCCCGTCAAAACAGATGCTATCTTGTGTTATTAGTTGTTTTCTGTTTAAAGCTCAGCTTGGGCGCTATGGATAACATGTTAACATAACACAGGTGCAGGATCTTGACTCAACTATGTGTCCATGTAATGAATTCCACCCTAAAGATCCGGTACCTGTTAAAAAAAGACGATGCTCTTAGTGATGCTTACAATAACTATATCTGGTGGCGGTGGGCACAAACAAACAAACAACAGCTCATAATCCAGAGTGCAGCATATGACGTTTACCTATTAAACTATTTGTTTACAGTTTCACCAATCCAAATAGACATTGTGTTGGTCATTTAAATTAATGTGTGTTCATATTGAACACACATAGCACACTCTATGACCAGCACAGGATATCTCAGAGATATCCATCAAGCCCAGTGGATATGGGGAGTCCCAGCTGTGTTGTAACGCTGGTTTGTCATCTTTAGAACCCGTCCAAGGTCACTGGGTCACCAGGCAGACGCAGGTTACTGTAGCAACGGCTTTGACCCCCCCTGGATGAAGGTCAACTATCTGATCAGGATCAGGCCTCTGCTCACAACGAGGATGTATAACTGTAAACATGCCCTTCCTCAAACTGCACAGCTTCTAACTCTGCTAATCTGCACTGTGTGGATGGGACAGGCCTTTTGTCTCTGATTCACGGCTTTAAAAAGAACGTCTTAAATTAATTTTGTATTTTATTTGTTGTTATTTCTGTAGATGGCTGTGTATTGCCTGCATGTGTTTTCGGATTGGGCTCGCTCTGTATTGTCAGGATTCGTGACGGCAACATCGAACAGGAATAAACTATTCCTAAGGAACAGTAAATCTTGGAAAACAGGATCTCGGCTATGCAGCTGTTATGCAAACAACTTAAACCATTCAGTTGTGTACAAGCACCTGCTAGATTAACGCATGGATAATGGGTCTGTACTTCAGAGAACTAGACCAAGTGCATTCCAAAGCCAATAGCTGCAATCCACTCATGTCATGAACTATATCCTTGCTGGGCCCTATGCTTATCTAAATACAGTGTCAACTGAATGATGGTGATTATGAAGCGGCATGTCATTGGAGCAGAGATCACAATGCATTCTGGCCGTTCCACCACGTGTGAAATGTGCAGACAGTCTTAGTCTTCCGAGTCTCAGATAAGCACTCAGAAATACTTCAGACACAAAGACACACCAATGTAGTACCCTGTCTTTTCAAAAGACTTTCAATAACAACTCAAATAGAAATGACTGAATTCCTTTGAACGGTATGTTTACGCCATTCATTGTGGCTTCAGCAGTTAGTTGGTGCAGATATTCTCTTCATTGTGCGGTACACTGTTTCTCTCTTTCTCTCCAGGTTTTGTGTTGAAAGCCATGCTTGTCAGTAGATTCGTGATGTCACCATTGAGAAACTGTAAACCACCTGCAGTGCAAACTAAAAACATCTTGATTTTGAATGGAGCCTCACTTCAAATAGATGATAGGGGCTCATTTATCAGTTTAAGAAGTCATGCATCGTTGTTTGGAGTGGGCCCTCATGTTTTTAGTTTTTTTAAAGATGCCAGTCTAGGTCTTATCATCTTGTGTAATTTGCCATTTTATCAGTTTAACTTCGGTGGAGCAATGGTTTTGAATGGAGTTGCAGAATAGTTTCATTTCATGCTGAAAACAGCAGTTAAGACAAGACAACAATTTAAAATTCGAAAAATAATTTCTTTACTAAAACTTGCATTCAATAATTTTCACATAATTTATTTTATTATTTTATGAGTCTACAATAAGCACAGAACGTGAAATAATGATTTCGGTAAATATTCTCAATGTTTTCTTTTATATGGAGACGTGATACAATGAATAAACAAGAAAACACACATCTGATTCCACAATAACACAAATAACAAAAATCGACAACAAAAAAACACATAATGGATGATGACATTGACACTTGTGGATACTTAGTAGGATGTTCTGAACAGTTGTTGAACTTAAGTTACATAATTAGCAGCCCACATCCGAGCCTGTGCTTCTTCTTCAGGGTATCGCTCACCAAACCAGAGGTCTCCACGCGCCTCCAAAGTCACACAAATACGGTCTGTATTGGTAAGATTTGTAAAAAGTGTCAATAAGTGATGCTCTGAACAAATCGTCCTCTAAACCAAGTCCTTCTGGTGTCCTTGTGTCTTTATGCACCTCCGTTGCTTGCTGTTTCCTTTTAGTCTTGTATCTTCTGTTCTGAAACCAGATTTTGACCTGGGTTTCAGTGAGTCTTAAAGTGTTGGCCAGGTGAGATCTTTCTGGAGCGGACAGGTATTTCTGCTGATTGAATTTCTTCTCCAGTTCCAGAACTTGGAGGTGCGTGAAAGCAGCGCGAGAGCGTTTTTGTTTCGCCAGTGACGTCAAACCTCGCGCCGCTTCGGAGTCTTCGAAAGGTGCGTCACTAGATTCTGAAAAATAAACATAACCGTTACCCTTAATTCAAACACGAAAAAAGTCTGAATTAACATTAGATAGGGCTAATTAATAATTATTTATGTAGCAGACTGTTTAGTAGTAATGGGGAGTATATTGAATTATTAATATTACTACTCATGATTATTATTATGGGCTGTGAATTAAATCTAAGATTCTCACCTTTTCCCGCTACAAATTTGGTGTCCTGCAAGTTAAATGGATCTGAAACCTCGGCAGAGCGTGCGTCAATCCACAGCGCGCAGGCGTCCGCGGACTCTTCTGATGCACACCTGGTGTTACGGTCTGAATTTCCCTTGATCGACAGAATGTCCTCGATAAAAAACGAAGTCAGAGGCTTAATGGACATTTTTGCCTGAAATAATCCACCGGTTTGGATGACAGATCGCAAACTTGGCGCAAACCAAGAATGTCGCCTCTTCGACGAGTCTCTTCTGGAAGACAGTAAGCTTTGGATCAGTCGGACAGGAATATATACTCTCCAGTTCTGGCTGCACCAATGTCTATGGGCTGCACTGTCAACTTGAAGCAGGAGGTCTGGGCGGGTCTTCGACGTCACCGGTAGGTACCTCGCTGCCCTTTGTTTTGATTTAGTCAGATGTCTGTTAACCAGATGTTCTATTTATAATATATCAAGCAGATTGGATTATGTATGACCCCTTTAGAATATTCTAATTGTTGGGCAATCATTCGCCAGTCTTAATCATGCTTCAGGGCTGGCTTATGGTTTTATTTTTTTGTGAAGTAAACTTAAATTAACTGCTTAATTATATCAAAACGGTTTCAAACTACATTATCATTAATCCAAAATCTAATGAAGATTCATTGGAGTCAATGAAATGATTAGGATGGTGTTGAGTATATTTAGTTTCAGCCCGGGTCAGTTTCTGTCCCCTAACCCCCAACGGCAGGGGAGCCATCTCGGTGTCTGCGCCTGCAGGGGGTGGCCAGGGAGGGGGTCCGGGTGGGTGGCCAGGCCTGGTGGAGGGCCTAATGTGTTCAACACATTTCCACCGGCTCCTGAACGGACACATACATTGTTCAGGGGCCTGTTTGTTTGTTGTGCCCCATACGTCTGCCTGACATCCACCCAGGAATGGGCTTTTCACGGGGAGACCAAGTCTCGCAGAACCCAGTCTCTGTTTGCAATAACATCAGGGATGTCAGGGATGACAAACATGTAGTGTCTCCTGGATGTCCCCCCCCCCTCCCTCCCAATCATGTCTACCACTCCCATCAACTGCCCTCAATGCTTTTCTTTTCATAATCAGGGAGACCCTGTGCCTGCCCCATATCCTCCCCTACGACAAAGTAAACATTGGCTTCTGTAGATCCACACTCTCCATGTGTTCTGGTGAACTCAGGACTTTCTATACTGTCTATTGTCATCTAAATGATTGGCTGCTTTTCATGGAAAACCCTCATCTTAGTTTCATAGCTTCGTGTGGTTCACCTGACCCCCCCTCCCAGATCCTACTGAGTATAGCTCTGAATCAACAGTCCCACAGTGCATCTTTGTAAAGCTTCTTTCCTGTTGAATGTTTTTCTGATGCCTATCTTAATTGTCAAAGCCCCAAACTCTGTTTTATCAAGCGTACAGTATCATCCGCTCTGTCATCCCCAGCATCATCTAAGCTGGGTGATTAGCATCGCTCATGTCCATGTGGACAGCTATTCTGTCTCACTAGGAAGCCCCCATGCCAAGTAGTAGGTCAGCGAAGTTCACAGATATTTTGGCGGCGTATGTGCTCTTGTTGACTTGGCCTGAACCAGATGTTGGCTTGTTAGAATCTGACCCTTCAACCCAGGAAGTAATTTGTCTTCCGCCGTGGATAATCCACCGAACTGTTGTTTTGTTTGTACCATGTTCAAGATAGCTGGCTGAACCATCAATCATTGTTTTGTTTGCCATTCAGGGCTGCGGTCGTTTTCTTGATTGAAATGAAAGTGTAGAGCAAAGAAAACTTAGTGTGGGCACAGCAAACACCACGATCAATTTAGATAATATGCTGAGAAAAATGTGGATGGGCAAGTATTGTATATCTTTTATTGTTGCTACAAGGATGCTATGAAAGTTGAGTCAAGATATTTCCAACAGAGAAGGTTAGTTAGTATGAAGGTTTTGAATGCTGTTGCCTTGACGCCCTTCAGAAAGCATTTTCTTAGACACGCTGTTCAGAGTGTGAATGCAGAATGGATAAGAACACTCCTCTACTTGTCTACCAGAGGTTCCTTGGCAGGGGCGGATCTAGAAAATTTTACATGGGGAGGGGCAAAGGGGTGGCAAGAGGTCTTGGCAGGGGGTCATGGGACAACAGTACGTGGGCAGCTGGGGGGGCAAAGCTCTCAAGTGGGGGGGCGGCTGCCCCCCC
Organism: Neosalanx taihuensis; assembly: GCA_030340665.1. NCBI lineage: Eukaryota > Metazoa > Chordata > Actinopteri > Osmeriformes > Salangidae > Neosalanx > Neosalanx taihuensis. Next base: position 6,621,793 of record CM059309.1, on the reverse strand, counting down.
GTAGATCTGCCCCTGTTCCTTGGGTTTATGTGTTGGCGCAGGGTTTGACACGTGACACCAGCTCCTCTGGAGCCAGATGAAGAGCCATCCTATTCTCTCTCAGTTGTCCTTCATCACCTCTCAAAGGCATGTTATCATCTCATCTTCCACCAGAGGGAGCTCTAAAGATACCTGTGTCTTAGGTATAGGTACCCAAAGGAAGCTATCTTAATCACAGTCAGTTGACTGATTTTAAATATTTGTATAGATACAGTATATTAGTTCACAATAAAAATGGATTAAAGATATAAAGATAAATAATAACGATATTAAAGTATAGCCTTTCAATATATAACATCTCTGCCTGGATGCAAAATAAAAAGTGAAACCTCTTTTTTTTCTGATGAGATAGTGAGTGAAAAGAGCTTAGTCTCCTAAAGGAAGGATGACCTCACAGGAGAGAAAAATCCTTCAACTCCGAAACATAATTAAAGGCCCAATCAGGGCGATCTGATTTTTGTAATATTTGTTGAAACCTTCACAGGATTGTTCATCAAGGGACACACATCCTGGTTTTATCTGCTTCTTATACTCTGATGTCAGGTGTATGAGCTCAGTCCCTTGGACTGAATTCATCCCTATTCATGATGTTTCATCTAACTCTTATAACAGCATGCCTTGTTGCAAGTCTTTCTTAAACACAGACATGGACACACACACACACACACACACACACACACACCTTATCTGTTCATCTCAAGAGGCCCTGGTCTCCACTCTGTCTACTGGTAAATTCTACTCAGAGCCCCTTCTCACCTTATCTCCAGTGTGATGGACTTCACTATCTCCAGCCCAGAGGCAAACAGGGAATCCACATTCAAAATCACACACCCCACCAACAGGGAGCTCATGAATTGAATTCAAGAAGTGAACAGTCTATACTGTCTATACCAGTCTATACTTCACTGTTAATTTGTAGGTTTAACTTTATTTCATGAAATTACATTAAAGTCAAAACATTCATCAAAATGTCCGGGTCCTGCATTAACACGTAGGCCTATAGATTTGTTCAATAGATATTTTTTTTTTATTCATGAACGGTAATAGCGCCCTCAAGCCAACACAAATGGTGGTAGGCTGAAGATGGCAGACAGTTTAGATTGGAACGTTTCCCTATTGGTGGTATCTGTATTTATTTAATTATTAAATATAATATATATTATTTAATATTGATCTGTATTTATTTGTATTGTATTTTAATCTATTCTATTTATTATCTGTATTCGTTATTGCCTTTTCTACTTTTATTCTGCTGCTGTAGCAAGGCAATTTCACCGTTGTGGGATTCATAAAATATATCTAATCTAATCTATTTGATTGAACACTTAGACGTAAAGAGTCGCTGTGTCTACGCCTTTGTTGACCTACCCAAGGCCCAGAGGTCAAGCTCTCAGGCCTTATCAGGAGTGGCATTGTTCACCGGCTTTGTCAATGGAACAGGAATGACCTATTGGTTTGATAACATTAAGATTGTGGAAACCTCGTTTGGCTGGGCCTATTTTCGTCATTATAGACATGTATAGATAAAAAATAGGACGGTTTCCATTTGCATACACGTCTTCACGTTCACATTTTGTGCGGATTAAGCCCCAACATCTTTTGCCTAGTCATCCACTGCAACCTTCACTTTAGACTGATTCGCAAATTAATATAGGCTGTAGCCTAATCAAATCCAATAACCAAAATGTAGACAAAGAATTGTTTCAAACATTGATTATTTGAGTTCTCAAATATATTCTATTAAAATTCACACTTTAAATGGAACCTATTCTCCTGAAAACTGGTTACAAAAATCACTTCATTTTTTATTGCCTATAGGGCCCATATCTCAAATCTGTGTCCTTTCTGGCGCATAAATGACTACAACAAATTTATTATAATGATAACAGATTGATAATAAAAATAAGAATGTTTTGAGGGATATCATATTTAAGTCAATCAAACTTAAACAAAATATATCTGAGTTTTTCATTAAGTTATTTTTAACTGAAGCTGCTTTAACCTAGAAAGGTTAGAAGGCTTAAGCGAAAATAGGCCAACATGTAAGAGTAAAAATCCGTTGATAAATGTAGGCTAAAATAAATAATTGCCCAAATAGTAGACAAAAATATCACAAAACGAAATAACTATATACATTTTTTTGTGTTACAAGATTAATGTCTGCCATGTCTATAAAACAAAGATGTATTTCCTGTGGTCAGTTTAATAACAGGAAAATAAATCTGGATGAACGAATCTGACAATTTCGCATAATTCACATTTTTGTCCAAAAAGAATAATTTACAAAGACTTATTTTCTCTCTCACCACGCTCTAACCCCTGGATCGAAATCTGTTTGCGTTGCGTTTACAGACGACACACAGGCAATTGATGGCATACAGTGATAGTTACAACTATAAGAGTTTTTTCCATAAAAATGGTAAGGATTGTAGGATCCAACTCTGTAGGGTGAAGCAGACCCCCCCATGCAAGGCCTGCCGTCTTTAACCAACACTGGAACCGCCACCCTCCTCGGATAACTGGCCATTTCCAAAGATCTGTCCTGTCTTTGCCTCTTGCACTTGTATCTTCTGTTCTGGAACCATATTTTGACCTGGGTGGAGGTCAGCTTCAGGATGTGGGCCAGATGGTCCCTCTCTGGGGCAGAGAGGTACCTCTGCTGTTTGAAGCGCCCCTCCAGTTCAAACACCTGCGCCTGGCTGAACAGCACTCTGGGCTTCCTGCGCAATCTGGATTTTGCAGTTTCTACTTTCTCAATTTGTCCTTCACATTCGTCAAGGCTGCACACGGACCTACCTGTGAAGATCCCCCAAAATTATATTCTTAATTTACATTTACATGTAACTGTACATTGAGATTATAATTTATATTCGATTTAAAAAATATATAATATAATATATATAATCTCAATAATAATTCAATTTACATTTACATGTATTCATTTAGCAGACGCTTTTATCCAACTTCGGCTTAAAAGAGAGAGCATTAACTGACATGAACACGCTGTCATTAATTGACAGTGAATCCTTGAACATAGGCCTACCAGCGCCAGACAGTAGCCTATCCCAACAAAATTAGTTATCTCAAATAGATCTAAATGCATAGGCCTATTTAGGCCCAAAAAATCTCAAATGTATATATTAATGCTATATTTAATGTGTAAAATGCAAGATAGGCCTGTACAATTTCAAGATACATTAAAACGAATCACTATCAACGTTCATAGTATTCTGGATTATTTGTTTTTCAATGTATACCCAAAAATCGAAAGTGTAGACTAACTGAAAATAAATTTTCCAACTAAGAAATTGTTAATTCATAGATAAATGCCCAGTTTATTTATTTTATAGCCACAGCCTATATTCAAGTTAAATTCCCCATCAGTTAAAAAATATGTATTAAAAACGTGCCTACCTGGGTCCCCATTCATCTCTTCTGGTGAAACTAAACTGCACCTCAGGATGTCTGAATCACAGATGCCCTTCACCTGCTCCCCAGAGGCGCACATCAGGCTCTCCTGGCTGTCCAAATAGTCCAGCCTGCCCAGATAACCTGCCTCCTGGTCTGGCATCAGAAATCCCTGTTGGCTCAGAACATGGTAGGAGTTCTGATGATCCAGTTTTAAGATATCCTTAACAGAGAAAGGCGTTGAGGTCACAGGACTAGGAAACATCACTGGAGGATTTAATGGCAGTTGAGGCCTGGATGTTATTTCAGAGCAGGTGTAGAGTCTCTGCAATATAGGATGGTCCTCAACACAAGTTGTTATTAGAAGCAGGTTATTCTGATGAGAGCTCTCCACTGAAGTCTGGGACCAAGAGGCATGTCTGTTTTCATGGGAACCCTTCAGTGAAATACAGCCAATGGAACTGCTCAGTCACTAACCACTCCTTTTTACTCATCTTACAGACACTGACACGAGACGGCTCACACTGTTCTTAGATCATAAATAGGGAGAAATCCCTTTAAATTTTGTTCCAAATATGGTATTGATTTAAATTTGACTGTTGATAATTGTCTAACAGGCTATAACATATGGATTTAGAGAGAAACGCTGTTTTTTGTCTGTTGTTTCCAGTTGGATGCAAATATAGGCATATTATACGAGGGTCCTTCAATAAATAAGGTGAAGTTTTGGGTATAAAGACTTCTAATACAAATAGACTTCAAATTTCTTATTTTTCACATGGATGTCTTTAAAATTGACAATTTTCTTAAAAAAAAAAGTAAGCTTCTATATGTATTAGAAGTCATTATACCGAAAAATGCACCTTATTTATTGAATGACTCGTATTTTGTTTAAACATTAATGACCGGTGTCAATGCCACATCACTTCTCCCGTGCCCTCTGCTGGAGCTGCGCGCGTGAAAGAACATAGTCGCTTTGGATAGAAGCGTCTGCTGAATGAATACATGTCAATGTAAATGGATAGGCCACAACGGTTGCACCAAATTAGTGACCTTTAGCGTCTATAGGTGGATGTTGGACGAGTTTTTACACCGATGCTGACTTCCAACGACCTATTAGTGTGCTTAGACCACAACAAACAGTAAGGTTACACCTGATGTTGTGGAAGTGGAGAGGCGCCAGTCTGCGATGCTTGGCTGATGGCGAGACGCGCCAGGAAGAGAGATTAAGGCTCCCTGAAACACACATTTTTTTCTGAAACACACTTACGAGCTCGGATCCTGAAAAAAAAATACCAATGTTTTACGTTTAGAATGCAAATGTAGTATTTACCATTCTTTTTCATTTACATTTTAGAGTGGTTAAAAACTAGGCCTATATCCAAATAGAAAATTACACTATTTTCTTTTTTAGTAACTTTAATAAGTGTTGTAAAACTATTTTGATATGTTTGTAATTTAATGTAAATTTTTGGCCTACATTCTTCATAATCATTTATAAAAAATGGCCTAAGGTGTGTAGGAAATATTTCTTAACCACAATGCAGCATGAGAATATTTTGGGGTGGAATTCCGTGTGATGTATGAAATAATACATTTTTTTAAAGTGGCGAGGTATAATGATGTCTCTCTTTGTAAGGACAAATATGTAACATTGCTCTATGTATTGTAAAAAAAAAAAAGAAATAGAAATTGAAGAGATGCACCTGACATGACAGTGTAGCGAAGACAAGCTCAAACTTCAAAAGTTTCTTTAAAACATTTCACAGCAACAGGCAGGCATTAATTTCTGGAAATTGATATAGTTTTTGAGAAGTGACTGAAAGGTACCTATAGGGGATTTTTAAGGTGTTCAGATTGATGGCTAAATTACACTAGGTCAGTGTTCTCTGAACGCTTGGAGGTGTCTTAGAGGCCAGGCCTCAGCAGGGCCTCCGCAGAGCCAAACAGCCTCTCTAATACAACCATTTGTCCCCCCTGCTGTAACGTAAGAAGCCAGTTAAGTGCCTTTTACCACAAACTACCCTAATTCATCATACTGTAAAAAAGGAGGATGAAAGCAGCTGAAAGAGGAGCTGAACTCACCTGTCTTTGAATTAAGTTGAGCTCCATCTCTTATGACCAATTTGTCACCAAGGATCTTCATTAAAATGTTAGGTGAGATTCCCCTTCATGAAAGTGGGACATTTTTGTCGAAGAGGTCCTCTTCCGGCCTCTTTAATCCCATCCTGTAAAGCAAATCTACGTTCACAGTTTCAAATGGCTATAGGTAAAAAATACTGAATATCATAACCCGTATAAGTCGCTTTGGATAAAAGTGTCTGCCAAATAAATAAATGTAAATGTAATGTAATGTATGGATAAAGTCTTGCTCCTTTGAAAACATGACTAGATATTTTAGTGTCTTGCTGACCTTTGCTACAGAGGGATATGGCAGGCTGATTCAGCCTACTTGCAGATACCAAAGTTTTCAGTTCATTCTTTTACTGCGCACAATTATAGATTAACCTGTTTTCATCAGATGCATCCTAAATTGATTATAAAGTTGATTTTGGTTGTCTGTGGATGATTCACATTACGTAGGTTGATAGATAGATAGATCTTTATTTGTCATTGTCACAACCAACACTGGTACAACAAAATTGAAAGTCCTTCTAGTAAGTGCAAAAAGTAAAAACCTAGTGCTAAAATAACTAATAAGTGTTAAAATAACTAGAATAAATATACCTGAGACATGGTACTAAAATAAATACAATTAAACATATACTAAAAACACACAATTAATACATAATATGCTAAAAGAAGAATAAAACAACATAGACATACCTCCACACCCATTACAAATACATTGTGCACATTATTTTTTGGCAGCATTCGACTGACTATTGCATTTGGAAAAAAAAAATGTGTTTGAATCGATTTGTTCTTGTACCAATAGGGGGAGGGCGACAGACGAATCCATGTCAAGGCTGTCGTCCGTCGGTGTCCCCCCCGGGCAGGGGGGCCTGCCGAGAGGCACACACGTTTTCAAGTGCTGTCAGTCAGGCTGAATGTCTCCATACCGTCCAAACAAGATCTGGCTGTGCCCGCAGCGAGAGAATATGACCTTAAAGAAGATGTCTATTATCTGCATTTAACGGTTTAAGTCACTGATGACTGCGTTCAGATGTAGAGATTCACCTTTTCTATCACCACTAGATGTCTCTCGTAGACTGGAAATAGGTGACGTCAAAAACGTTTTTAGACAAGAGACACAAAACTTGAATCGTTTTTATTCAATAAAAAAATTGTAAGAGAACGTTCTTATCTGTTTAAAAATATATACGTTACACAGCATTTTGGAACACTCGTTAGAAAAGTATTTGAATCTCTGCATGACATCCTATTCTATGATGCTCGTCCCCGTACTTACTGTAAGTCGCTTTAAATAAAAGCGTCTGCTAAATGAATAAATGTAATGTAATGATGTGAGCGGAACGCTCTTTCTGCAGGGAATCATCAGCCCATTGTTGGTGACGTGATGTGGCCATGATGTTGGTGTGTGATAGTGTTTCTGGGGACGATGGTAACGTGCTTTGACGATTAAACATCGCCCTCTGGTGGTGAAGATGGCCGGTTCTCTTGTGGTTCCATCTCAGCTGTAAAGTCAGCAGAATGGTGAAGGTTTTGAGGGTGCTTTCAGTGATAAAAGCCTGTGAGTGTGACATGCTCTGTAGTCTAAAGTATTCTAATTCAACAGCTCAGTCCTGAGTCAGAATACGAGAACAGCATTGACTATTTAGCATCTTTTGATGTAAAAAAAAAAGGACTCCAAAATTAACACACCCCCTGTTCAGTCCCTCTCCTCTCTCTACTGTATCTCTAGTCAGATTCAGTGTCTTCTCTTACTTTCTGACAGAAATGAAAGGATTGAGAGAAGACTTCTGGATAGGTTGGAGTGACTCTAATCCCCACCATGCTCTGTCACACTATGTTCCAGCTGCACAAATGATTTGTCATGCTGCCGAACGACTGCACCACACAAGTCCTGGGAAGGAAGACATATGAAAGATGTCACACATTCTGAAATGCAGGACACAGCACACTCGAGACAGCACAGTTCATTTGGCCGATCCTATTGAATAGTTGGTGGGGTGAGGCTGCATATTTGATAGACATTACAGTTGAGAGTTCAAACATGAGCTGGATATGTGATTTTACAATGAAACTGGACTCACAGCTGATGTGTGTGTGTGTGTGTGTGTGAGAGAGAGAGAGAGAGAGAGAGAGAGAGAGAGAGAGAGAGAGAGAGAGAGAGAGAGAGAGAGAGAGAGAGAGAGAGAGAGAGAGAGTGTCAATGTCTATTTAAACCAGAAATACTAGAGTGTTTCTGTGCAGGATTGTGGCGTCACCTATCCCCAAGACTGAAGAGCAGGAGATGAGAGGAGCCTCCAGGACTATTTCTTTCTTAATTGGCATGAAATTATATCTCCCTCCGCCCGACATATCAGCGCTTCCACCAGCGTGACTCTCACGTATCCCCGGGCGCCCCGCTGAAACAGGCGGGCGCTGCAGTTTCAGCTCAGCTGTGCTCGGATTCCAGAAAGTTCATCTTCACAGTGATGCCCCTCGTGCCCGCTTCGTAGGTTCTGCTAGATTTGTCACGCCCTGCATGAAAGCGGAGGAAACAAGCGGGTTCATGTAATACGCTTTTGGTATCTCCTCTCCCCATCAGAGGAGAGATATTCCACTGTTTGCTACCAGATTTGTTTTCTATTCACTGGAGTCTGTAGTTTAAGACCAGGAGATTATAGTGGCATTTTTGACCAGGACCGCTCAGAAGTTGCAGTACATGCACTTACCCTTCTGATACGATCAGTTGAAAGAGACGAGGAGAGGCATAAGAAATGAGAGCAGTCGACCAAGTTCATACCATATGCCAGATATGACATTTTATTTCTTGTCAGCAAAAGACACTGAGCTGATGCATTTGTATCTTTCATAGATTTTTTTTAGAACAGAGAAAAGCCCCACACGAGTATACAGTATGGGCGTATAAGAAGATGGGTATGTTTAAAGTGCAAGTGATTCACAAAGGTCAATCATGCGTATAAGAGCTACTTTGTCTGGAAAATCAGCTGCAGATTCCTATGTTGCCTGATTGCGTTTGGAGTTTGAGAGCAATAATAACCACACTGGGTTCATTAGCTTTGAAATACTCCTCATGATCGGAGAAGCGTATATTCTGGCAGAGTACTGAAACATACACACACACACACACACAAGTATATATTCATATTTCAAGTCTTAAGAGGAAAGAGTACCTTGGAGTTCCAGAGTTTAGGGAGGCTACTTGCCCTTCTGGTATATAGTCTGGGGTGTGACTGGAAACCTATATTTGCTGATGTCACAGATTTGACCACGAGTACATTTAATCACTATTCCCCCATTTTCCTAGAGCACCTCAATGCTGACATCTAACATTCAACTGAATAGAACTGAATGTCCTAAATCAAATTAAAATAAAACATCTTCTCAATTGCTCTGTCTCAAAAATGTCATAAAACCCAACAGTACTGATCGACACATTCCGGATCAACATTCCTGAACCTTCCGGGTGAGGGCATATCTGCCATACACTAGACATTCATAATAAGGTACATTCTTTGAAGTTACCCAGACCTTGGATTCAAACTATTTTAAGGTATATAAAAATAAAACTGCCCTTGGTAAATCGATCACTGAAAGCCAAATACAGGGACACTGGATGATAGAGTAAAAAAAAAAATACAGTATTAGATCGATTTGTGACATTGGTAGAGCCTGTAAAAAGATTACATTGTAGACTGAGGTGAGAACTTACAGTATGTTGGGTGGACAGACTCATATAAGGAAATAAGCTTATTTAGCAGCAACTATTTGGTTCCGGGTTCACTCAGGGTCACCACAGACATAACAACAGTGCATACAGCCCCAGATCTTAAGAATGCAAAAATATTTCAACTAGTAATATCTGGCTATTGGGTAAATACATAAAATAAATGTTTACGTTTAACAAGTGCTGAATGTTTCAATGCCCTTTTATAGAGGTCATAAGATGCAAAGTGCATATTTAACTTTATATACTACAGTGTGAATACAGTTCTTGGATATCTGAGATTCTTTAGAAACTTGTCTCTTTTCCCCTCTGCGCCACATTACTACCAAGAGCAAGATCTTATCATATTCACAGGAAAAAAAGAAATGTAAAAATAAAGCAAAAATAGGCAACAGCAACAAAACCAGCGGAAACAGGAAATGCAGGTTGTATGTCCAGCAGACAACATTGTTGCTATGGGGATAAATAGGCTACTGGCCCAATTAAAATGGCATCATCTGACACAAGATCCAACAAAGGGCTAGTTTCTAGTTAACTGTGAACCTTCTCCTTGAAATATTATTGCATAGTTGATGAATTCTGAACGCTGTTTAACATTTGGTATCGAAAAACCAACGCATTTCTTTGCAGTGAATTCTCTGATCCTTTCCATAATGTTTGTCTCTGAAAGCTCCTCATCCGCCCTTTCATAAACAATGTACACATCCACGCTTTCAAAGTCTATGAAGTCACTTTCTTTTCAACGAAGCACTTAAACAGACGATTTCATAAGAATAAACCATTGAAGATGATTCGATTTTGCTCAGACGTGTGTCGTATGTTACAGTAAAATCGAGGTTGCACTCGCTTCATTTCCAAAAGACAAACTGTCCTAAATGGTGTTGCTGTGTTTTCATCTAACACTCTTAAAGAAGATCCCTCTGCCTTCATGACCAGGTCATTACCCTACGGCCAGCAGAGAGTCCTGACCCAGGTTCTATTCAGTCAGCCCAGAGGATCGTCTAGAGAAGTGACCATTCATCTATCTGATATTAAACCCCTATTCAAAACATAGGAGTCCATGACTTGATGTCATATTCAATTGTATGTCAATTGTATATCCTCAAACTATCTAAAACTATAATAACATCACAAAATAAAGATTTAAATAATATAGTAGGAAAATAAATATCAATATTTATACCAGCAAGACTTATTAAATAGTCAATCTCAACACTAGAAGTCAGTGTTTTATTGAGTCCCTCGATGGTCAGTTTAGCTCAGGAGAATGTAGTTCAACAGTCCGAGAAGGTCACTTCAACTGAGAACAACCTGAACACCATACATCGTCCCAGGGACAGGCCTAGCTCAACTCCTTACTCATCTCTGTCCACTTACAGATTTGGCATAGTCCTAGAAATAGTTATCAATTGTTTTTCTTTTGTAATAGTTTAGGCCAATCAAAACCCAGGACGGCTGAGACACAGAGATCTCAGCACTTCCTCCCGATCTGGTGCTGTATAGGTTCACACCAACGCTAGTTTCAAGTTCCTTCTGAGGATCTTTCTATGGCTGTCTCAGATAAATATGTACACGCTAAAATAATCTGGTGTGTCCAGACCATACATTGAAGACACACATTTCAACACCACATGCTCACTATAGCTGGTCTCATCATACATAATGTAATAAAAAATATCTGATCACATCTAACAGTAATTATTCAATGATGGCAATACATTTTCCATGGAGAAACTGAATCGATGAACTCATATATTGTTTTTATGGATGGACGTCTGTATCCTGCTAGTTCTTTTCCTCAAACTGGGGCCCACGTGTGCTCTAGAGATCCTGTCAGGCAGGTTTGTGCTGGGGATTATAAACGTGTTGGTCTCAAAGTATGCTTGTCAAGCGATGGACATGGTTAATATTGGACCATGTTGAATGGAATTCTACAGTTTAAGAGATAGTTTAGGTGAGGGGGGTGGAGGCCTTTAAACCTCAGATCATAGAACTATATATCAAACAACAATAAAGAAAGCAACAACAAAAAAACGGAACAAATATTATTTTTTGAACACTCTCTAGGAGTGCGTAATATTCAGTCGTTAGATAATGGAATGGAACTCCCTGGAAAATCGACCTCCCTTTTCTGCTTGAAGGGTTTTCGAGGAGTGTGTTTGTGAGCGTCAGGTGAGAGTTAAGAGCTGTCGCCAGCAGGGCGCTTCTTGCCGAAGTGACTGGCAGAGTCCCTGTTCCGCAGATTAGGCTGGATCTTGTACATGGACCAGCGCCAGTTTCTGGCAGGCTCCGCCCTGGGAGACACAGCAGCAGGCGACGAGGGTGCCTCAGCCTCGGGTGAGGGGCAGGGCTTGCTCTGTAGCAGCTGGAACAGCATGGTCATCTCCGGGCCCAGTCTGGGCACCATGCTCTCTCTCACCAGCTCCACCGTCTCCTCATCACAGTCCATCAGGCTCTGCAGGAGCTTCCCATAGAACCTGCAGGAGGAGGTGACACGTGTATCATGTATGTAGGAAGGGACACATGTATCGTGTATGTAGGAGGCGTGACGTGTATCATGTATGTAGGAAGGGACATGTGTATCCTGTATGTAGGAGGTGTGACGTGTATCATGTATGTAGGAAGTGACACGTGTATCCTGTATGTAGGAGGTGTGACGTGTATCATGTATGTAGGAAGGGACACGTGTATCGTGTATGTAGGAGGCGTGACGTGTATCATGTATGTAGGAAGGGACACGTGTATCCTGTATGTAGGAGGCGTGACGTGTATCATGTATGTACGAAGGGACACGTGTATCGTGTATGTAGGAGGCGTGACGTGTATCATGTATGTAGGAAGGGACACGTGTATCGTGTATGTAGGAGGCGTGACGTGTATCATGTATGTAGGAAGGGACACGTGTATTGTGTATGTAGGAGGCGTGACGTGTGTCATGTATGCAGGAGGTGTAATGTGCATCATGTATGCAGGACAACATTTGGTAGTATATCTCGGGGGCGTACCTGTTTGGGAAGTGACTGGGGATCTGTGCCACTTCTCCTATAGCATCAGGATTAGCTCTGGCCACAGTGCAGATGTCCAGCTTGCTGTAGCACTCTTCCTGCACCTCAGAGATCATCTTCTGAAAGGTGGAGCATCGCCTTATCGACAGGAACAATCTGGAGGTGATGCCGTTGGCGATGCACTTAAGGCTCTCTTTAACGAAGGCTTTACCCTGCAAGACAAGCCCAGCATTATCATCAGCCTCACCTTATCCCAAGTCAGGTGGGCTTTGAACTGGTTCTTGAAATCTGGAAAATGAAAAAACCCTCGTACAAGGTTTCCACTACGGAGATGAGAGTGGATTAGTTCAACTTCTGGAACGCTAACGCCCTGATCTGATTCAGCTTTAGATGGTTGAGATGTTGGGGAGAAGGGTGAAAGGTCAAACCTGAGTGTCGAACTTAGCAGCGCTGTAGAGGAAGGACTTGCAGATGTCGTGCATGCCATCTGTGTCGCACGTGGAATTCTCCAAACAGGCGAAAGTCCCACAGCCAACCTGGAGGGCACTGTTCAAGCAGCGGGCCACATCTGCTGTGGACACACACACAATCCATCATCAAGAAATGTGTGTGTGTGGATGTAAATGACAGGGATGTGTGTGTGTGTGTGAGTGTCTGAGAGTTGCCATATCTTGCTAATTTGATATTCCTTCACGTCATATAAAGTAGTGACAAAGTGACTGGTTTCTAGACACCTTAAACTTTTAAAAGACCCATGATTCTATTTAAGTAGTCTTTTTCTCTTGGCAAGGAATTTTACGAATATTCCAGTGTTTGGGTTCTGGAAAAAGGCTAACGATAAACAAAACCAAAAATACCCTCTTCTCTCTGGGGAGTATTTTGACGTTTCACATGCACGCACACGCACGCACGCACACAAACACACACACACACAGTGGTACTATGTGAAGGATGCCAATTTAGTATCAGGTTCTGCTGACTGCGGCTGTTGGCATCAGATATTTGTTTCTATTATATGACAAAACAACAGCATGGCGCTCCATTGGCAGGCGTGCACAATCACCTCTGACTATAAGCAGAGCCAACAACTACACGCACACACACACACACACACACGCTTGTATTCTGAGTTGGCTCGACGCCCGTTCCTTATAAATAGACTTAATGTTTGACCACAGCATGTCACTGAGTCTTCATCACAACAGCATGTGAGCGTTAGGCAGCTGTGGAAGACTCTTAGCAGAGAAGCTTTTCAACCACAACGAGGAAAACCACGTCCAAGTTAGTACATATGTTATACAGGAGCATTAGACACTTGAAACTGGGCGACTTAATAATGTTACACAGAAAGGCAAGATGAGATGCATCCCATCAGCGTGTAACAAGGTTTTTAAGACATGGTCTCGCTGGCTGAGATACATTTAGTCATTTGACATTTAGTCATTTAGCAGACGTTCTTATCCAGTGAGACTAACAGCCAAGTACAGGGACATTCCCCCTGGTAAAATGTGCAGTGTGCATGGTTCTGCAGTAGGGATCCCAATGACACTGTAATATCATACTTGGCACGAGACCTGTGGTGTAATATGTTCATCAGAGCGGCTTCCCCTTTTGCAGGCCAAGTTCACCACATTGGGTGGTGCAGTTCAGTATGAGGTTGAAATTTGGATTGATTTACAGCATCCGGTTACATCCTGCAGTGCACTAGGTTGCCATGGTAAAATAACCTTATCATCTAAATAAACTGATTGCAGAGCAAAGTTTGCTTTGCATTGTCTTCACACCTGTAGTTTTTCTTTAAATATACATTTTTAAATCTATAGAATATCACATATAGTAACATTCAGGGCAGGTAAGGCTTGATATCTGATAACTGATGGACTTGGAATTTGTCCAATTGTTGAAAAGGTGTCCCAAATATTCCAACAATGTGTGACAGCTTGATATATTTCAACACTATTTCATGACCTTTCACTAATAGTCCTACATGACAATGCTCAAGCACACTCATCTGGCAAGCTGTTGCCGGTGAAACGCCGGTGAACCTCCGGGACGCTCCTATGTTTAAGTTATTCTATCCATCAAGGCGTTCACTTGGAAACAACGTTGCTTACATGGTCTTATGGCAAGCATCAGTCCTTAGAGTAAAGATATGCATACCAGGTTGGATAGCAGCACGTTCAGTGTTGGGATTGCAGCATACAGCTGACAGATCACGTAGGCAAAAGGGTAACTGTTACTTACAGGGGCTGTTTGCAGAAAAGCGTGCTCTTCTCGGTGCATAGGACTCGTTCTGATCCAGTTCATATGCAGATGCTGTCAGCAGCACCATCATCAGAACAAGTCCAGTCCTGAGATGCATGGTTTCTGTCACAGACGATCCAGAAAAGAGAGAGAAAAAATAATATGAAGAAGAGCGTTTCTTGAAACTAATAGTTGGAATATATCTAATGACGTACGACACCGTGTTATCTGTATGTATTGATTCTACTTCAGTATTTAGAATTAGTATTAGTATATTTCATTGGGAGCGCACAGCTCAGAGTTCTTTTGACGCTGTGTGACAGATCAAGCTGCGCTGCTTTATATGGGAACTGGCGCACGAGCTTCTCTCTACGCTCCAATCAGACGACAGTATTTCCAGCCATGCTCCCTGTCTCCCGGTGCTTATGGTCCTTCCTCCATTAGACAATTACAATTAGTTGAATTATATGTGCCAAATTGCACATTTTTTGTCATCTTAATGCAAGAGGGTCTAGGATATTTCAGTTGTCATTAGACTCTTTGATGAGATGGTTCAGTGTTTTGGGCAAAGTATACCAGTATCTTTAACTGTTTAAAGTACACAAGATGGGCCATTTGACTGTGTTGGTAATAGGCAGATCAAAAATAATAGTTCCAGTATTAGCAATAAAAACTAAACAAAACAAAAAACTGAAAAATGACAGTTTGACAGTTGATTATGCATAATGTTGTACACTTAGTTGAACAAATCTCTTTTGACAGGTTTTGTCCACCAAAGCCATGAATTCTCAGAAGCTCAGCTTATAGGTTTATAATGTTGATGAAGTAATCTGTGTATCTAACCAACCTCGTGCGTTTAGTCAAATGTAGTAGCTCTTTGGCGTACTTAAATGCCTCATATCCACAGAAAATATTCAAATCATTGGTCTTTTATCGCATTGGCATTTTCCTGAACCATGGTCAATAAACTACAAAATGTTGCTTTAGCTTACAGTTCGACATGGAGATAAACTACATTTTCATTGACATTAAATACATATTTGGATAGCCATCTTTGCTGACGTGATCATTAAGCCATGTCATGTAAGCAGTCAAAGGAGTCATGGCATGTGGTGGCGTGCAGCCCCCATCAATAACATGTCAAGGGAGTTCAATGAGTACATGCCATTCATCTATACGCGTGTGAGCATTAGGTGAGTCATCCTATTGGGATCAATACAGGACATGATGAACTACATGAACTACAGATCCCAGAGGTCTGTTGGATATCAGTTCAGTCAATTTATGGGCTGCTCAGGGAACGCAAACTTGGCCCACATGTGTGACACTGAGCACACACACTGGCTGCTATATTGAAGCCAGATTCTTATTAAATCAGCATTTTTGTGAAACTATTTGTTGTTGAAAACTTCTTTTGTTGCAGTTTCAAAGAGAAAATGGGGTTGAGAGCTGCCTTGTCTCTGTATTTTTGGTTATTTATATCCATAACGTTGGTGCTGTCAGACAAGCAGACATTTTGCCACGTTTGTCGTTCTCACCTTGATGGTTGTGGGGGCTGTGGGCTGGATATTGTCATGATCACACTATATTGCACTTTGTTTTGCTACGATGGGATTTCAACAAACTATTCTTACAGTCACAACATTTCTTCATGAACAATCTACTTTGATGTATGTTTTCTTCCCCCATAGTACACCCTAATCATGTGATTAGGCTGTACGACATATTTAATCATCTTACTTACAAACATTTAAGGAGTTTTCAACCTTTCAATGTCACTGTCAAATCTCAGTCAGCTCTCGTGCTCAGTCAACTATGGACTCTGCTTTTGATAATGGGGCCAAACCGGCCAACATTTTTGAGAGGAGTGTATCTGTGTCGCTTCAGATATAATGAATCCCTTTGTTATGGCTGGCACAAGCATTTCAGCTCTTTTTCAATGTAAAACAGATAGCGGCCATGCTGTGTGAGCAGGGGAGGACACAGTTCAGACAAAGGGCATGTGCTGCTCTGAGGGAGCATGTGCCCTGTTTCTGCATGGTGGTTCGGTTTTGCATTGGTTTGCATTGAGATAGTTAAGTTGATTCCCTGATTAGAGACACTTTGCATCTCGTCCATGACAGGATGTCCCTGTCATTTCCCCTAAGGCTGAAATTTACAAACATTTGAAGGCGGAGGAAGAAAAAATATATGATTTAACATTTGTTTGAAATGGTTTTTCTGCCTTAAATGTGAATTTGGCTCTATTGTGCATCTCAAATGTGAACATTTCTTTGACATTCATTGTCTTTGTTTCCACTGCAAATGTGGTAACTCTTTTATTTTTGAGGTGGCAATTAAAAGTGGATGTGTCTGTAACATTGAATGTCTTATTCAACGTAAAATAGCCAGGCTAAGTGTCAGTAAGTATACATAATGGGACATGAACTGTACTGCAGTAGCAACACTGCCTGAGGGGATTGTAACTATGCTTCTGTCCACTAGAGGGACTTTGAGTAGCCGGTTGTCTCACAGGTAAGTTCTGGTGTTAGTCTAGTGATGCTGCAGAAGGATATAGCTGCTAAAACAGGAAAAAGGCTGTAAATATAATAGATTGTAATGATGAACTTGCCAAAAGCTCATAGCATTTGTAATATTGGTAAAGTGCTCCTTACACAGCAGAATTTTACTGCTTTTTCCAGGGGTTCCAGGAGTCTACAATTTAATTTCTCCAGAAAAGTATTGCCAATATTTATCTCTAGCATAAAGCTGCCTTGGTACTTGAATCATAAACTACTGCATTCTTTTATAGACAGTAAACTCCCATCTCCAGTCCAGGATGTTACAGTAGTTAACTGTGTTAACTACACAGAGAAAGTACTTCTTGAGGTCAGTTTAACCCCTGGCTTTACGCAGGGTCCCTACACGCTCTCTCATGCCAGCGATGCTGCTAATCTCTATAAACGGATCCCATTCAGGATGCTGTCTGCCACTGTAAACAAGCGCCCCTTTAGTAGTAATGCAGCGTCCTAGAGTGGTCACCACCAGTAAAGGAGGAGCTGACTTTGGATTTGGAAGGTGCAGAGGGCTGTGGATCCCTACAGGGTGTGTGTGGGGGGGGGGGGGGAGTGGATCTTATCCATCCCCTCTGGTGTGCAGCTGTCAGGCAGACACGTCTCTCTCTGGTGCAGCAGGATACAGGTCTGTTAAACGCGTTGGCAATCCGGAGATGGTGTGACCCTGCTGGGAGCCGCAGCACCACGCAGAGAGGGAGGCTAGCAGCTGTGGAAGGAGAGGAGAGCGAGAGAAGGGGGAGGAAGAAGAGCGATAAGAAAGGGTAGAGAGGGCCGATTGTAGAGATGAGTAAGGAGAGAGGAGAGATGACGGAGAAGAATGAGAAGAGAGTAAGGAAAGGAGACGAGACAGGGGAAGGATGAGAAGAGCTATCTTTCAAGGAGACACAGAGCTCCTGTCACACAGCCTGACAAGTGAATGGTTTGTTAGCCGTAACACAGAAGGAAAGGCTTCTGATGTATGCAATGCCTCAGAACCCTTTTGGTGAAAGTCAAATCGTAATTGAAATGCAGCACAAAGTGACATTGATGTGATAAAGGGGGGTGCTTTTTTTACACTTAACCAAGGAATGTCAGAATGAATGAACGAGTGAATGACCAAGCTCTGTCACCTGACCAAGGAATGTCAGAATGAATGAACGAGTGAATGACCAAGCTCTGTCACCTGACCAAGGAATGTCAGAATGAATGAACGAGTGAATGACCAAGCTGTCACCTGACCAAGGAATGTCAGAATGAATGAACGAGTGAATGACCAAGCTCTGTCACCTGACCAAGGAATGTCAGAATGAATGAACGAGTGAATGACCAAGCTCTGTCACCTGACCAAGGAATGTCAGAATGAATGAACGAGTGAATGACCAAGCTGTCACCTGACCAAGGAATGTCAGAATGAATGAACGAGTGAATGACCAAGCTCTGTCACCTGACCAAGGAATGTCAGCAACATTGGGGCAGAGTGAATCATGTCAGAAGAACAGCAGGTTCAGCTTCCTCTGGATGGACTAGAGGAAGGATTTGGCCTCTTGTCTGTACTGCACTACCTCGACTCTGCTCCTCTCTAAAGACATCCTCGTCTTTTGTCCCAGCAACACCATCTGGTTCCAGTTCAGAACCATCTGGATTTGTATCCAGCCCAGGAATTTCAGGAATACGTTTTGGATCGGTGCCCACATCCGTTCACACAGACAAGTGTTTTCAATTACTCTACTCTAAATGTCTCTAAACCCCCAAATGATTTTTTCCCCCCTCTTTTTTTTGAAGATAGCGCTGGTGGTAAATGAGTAGCTTCAAAGAGAAAAGGTGACAAGCTGCAGTGACTTACACCTTGAATGACAAGCTGTGACTTCAGAGACCAGACAGAGGTAGTCTTGCCCCGGGGGGCCGAATCCCAGCTCGTCAGCTGTAGAACCAGGAAATAGATAGTTAGCCAACGTAAGAGTCTGTCTTAGTGACCACATACATCCTGTCAACCAACATGAATACACTTCAGATTAACTGTCCTGACAGGAAGATCTGGACGTATGTCATAGCTGTCAAATTCTGTGGAAAGCACTCTTCAACAGGAGGATTTTGCAAGGGTTTGACATTGTAAAGGGATAACAGCGAGCCGTTCATTTTTGCAATGATGTATGCAACATCATACTATGAGATAAACTGGATGCATAAATGTTCTTGACTGAATCCATACTGTACAGAGGCATGAGTAGGCACTGAAGATACATTGTTTTTTGCTTTGTGAAATGTTGGGGGTAGGAATACTGTATGTGTGGGTTTCTATTCATGTTTATTTGTGTGTATGTGTGTGTATATATGTGTGTGTGTGTGTATATATGTGTGTGTATATATGTGTGTGTGTATGTGTGTGTGTATATATATGTGTGTGTGAGTGTGTGTGTGTGTGTGTGAGAACACACATGCCACGTGCAGTGTACCCTTCCAGCTCTCAGATTTCAGCTGTGGCAGAGCACTGCTTCCGTTACCTGGATCTATTTAAGGATGTGACCTGTAATGGCTCCCACTGTAATGAATTAAATTGCTAAACAAGGGTTGACCTTATTCTGGAAGCCCGCAGGTTGGCACTCATCTCTGTATTTCCCTTGGTGTGTGATAAGGCCTACACACACAGAGGCAGAGAGCTAATCCAAAAGATACTGTACCAAACCACCCTTTTCCAATTTGCATGCTAATGCAGCCCTTGAGTTCATCAGTGTGCTGAGCTGTGTCTTGAAGGTAACGAGGTTGCGATGTTAGGAAGCTCCATTTCGCCTCCCCCCGTGATTGGTGAGCTTTGCTGAGTGTTTATTCACGTTGTGAATCTAGAGGGTTTCTGCGTCTCTCGCAGGCGTGTGCATGATCCTTAATCAAGCATGTGCCTAGAACCCCCCCCCCCTCCTCCTCCCCCGACCCCCCCCCCCCCCACCCTCATCATGTAGGCTTGACAGTGCTCGGAGAATGTAGACATGCTGAACCTTGAGCCTTGTTGCATGATGGGAACACAAGCCAGATGTGGAGATGTTTACAGGGACGTTGCTCCGTGGGCACCTCTGTGCACAACCCTACCCCCCATCCCTACTTCCTACCCCCCATCCCATCCCTCCTTCCTACCCTCCATCCCTGCCGCCCCTCCCCCTGTTCTTCAGCTGAACGATTTTTCCATTCCCCATCATCTACTAACCGTATACAAAGAATTTAGCAAAGGCACATAATATGTCATGTAGATAAAGCCAGGTTGGAAGGTCTTCTAGCAATTATAGGGACTTTTGTAAAATAGAATAATGAAGTTGAAGGATTACTTACTGAATCTTTATATTGACTGCTTTTTTTTTGCACAGCTGGAGAAAATAAAGAATTTTCTCATGTTGTGTTCCTGTGCTGTCGGTGCCCACATAATTCTTCCATCATCAGCCAAGGTTAATGATCATTTACTTTCTTGCTTTCTGCTGAGGGGTTTGGTATCTGGCATTTAGATTACAGCTCATTTACCTTTCAGCCACAGTCCCACCTAACCTCATTACGCTCAGCCGAAAGCATACAGTTTTAGACTTTTCCCATCGATTTACGTTTTTTAGGTTACCTGACAGCCTGCTGGTTTCAGGGCAGACGTCTCTAACCGCACAACAACTCACCACCGCTGAGGTGAATCTGGGAAGCAGCTTTGGGGATTTGTAACCACCACACTGCATCTCCTCTGTCGAACGCCAGGCCGTTCCTCTTCCCTGGCCCCATCAGCCAGCCTGATCACCGTGAGTGAACACAGATGCTAGCGATGCCCAGCAGTGGAAAAAGAGGAATAAACGGATTTAATGAAAGCATCATGGTGCAGTGAAAAGCAAGTCCAAGGCATTAGTGAGCCAGCCCCCGGGGTAGGAAGATGGGATGGTGTGCGTGCTGGGGGCTGGATGCATGCCCACACCCAGGAGCAGTGTTGGCCCTTGGTGGGCTCCTGTCTGTCCCCTCCCTCCCTTACCACGCAACACCTCCTGGGAGCAGGCAGGACCCACCAGGCTACAGGTTCAAGCCTCAGGTACATGGCATATCAAGGACATTCAATTAGCTTGAAGATTCCCTTCCCCTTTGATGGATTAGGTACCTTGTAGCGTGTTCCAGGTTGAGGGTTTGCGACACTGACTTCCATAACCCTGAGCACTTCCATAAGTGTAGCGTGCCAAAGGCTGTCAGCTGATGTGCAGGAAAATAGGAAGGTTTTAATAGCCAACGCTATTTATGGAAGACGTAAAATGACCAGTTCAAAAGAGATTTTGTCTCAGCTGGTTTTGTGAACAGGTAGTTTTGTGTAGCGAGGGGTTGTGTGAAGCATTTTCCTTGTTGTCACTTACCACCACTCTGGCATGGAGTGAAGCAGAGAGAGCGAGCGATGACCGTGTGTATGAGTTTAGTTTACTTTTGGGAGAACTTGAATGTATTGCCTTTGGATTAATAACACATTAGCTGTAGACTCAAAGTCATTTAGTCCTATGCAGGATGAGGATTTGTTTAGATCCTTCTGGGAAAACTGTCAGAGGAGGCCCACAAGTTGCAGTTTACTCCCCCTTCAACGTGTTATAAATGGTAAATCAACCTGAAACTTGAAACTTTTCTGTTCATCTGAGTTTGGGAGAGCGGTAGAAGAACTTACAAAAATTGCTTCGCAATGCAGTTCCACTGTTGGTTAGATAAGCTTTCATGCGCTCATAAAACACATTCAGCAACAGTAAAACCCTGCATATCATGCATGCCTTCCTAGTGAAGGAAAGTCCGCCGCCGCCCCCCCCAGAACTGGCTTATTTAATTCTGTAACAAACTTTTATGGATTTATCATCCTTTTCCAACATTAGATATTGATCTTTTAAGCGTGAGGGAATATCATTCCCCTCCCACACATGGCACTCACAGCTGAGTCATGCAAAGACTCTTTCAATCGCCGTCCTTCTCTTTCAATTGCTGTACATTTGTCCATCTGTTCCTTGTAGATACTTTCTCTGTGCTATGAATAAAGTCTGGCCTTTTAAAGCATCCCCGTCAATAGGAAACATTCTTCCCTTTTCCCAGGGTAAAATTTAGGTTTTGTTTTGTAACAAATGCTCTTCCAGTTTGAGGTCACTCATTCACAATGGTGCTTTTTCATAACAGGGTCCTGTGCAAGCGGTCCCCTGGCTTTGACAGACGTCTGCATCCCTGCATGCCCCTCGTCACAACATCTCACTACCCCTTGGACCCTCTGACGTGTATTTGAAAAGGTAGAGTTGTCTCATTCACTTTGGAATTCGTACTCATGAAAAAGACACTCAAAGATTCCCATGCAAAGACTGTTAATGCATCGAGCATGTGCAGAAAGCACCCTTGGGTCAAACCCAAGCGACATGCATGACAGGGAGTGCGATATCTGGTTAGTAATGCTGACTGGATGGCCATCTTTTCATCCAGTGTGGTTGGGTGATGTCAACAGGACGGACAGCAACTCTGTTTACAGCTAGCAATTAAAACCTGCAGCCGCCTCGGAAGCTGACAGCCAGGAAAAGGTTGCCGTGCATTTGTTTTTCCACGCATCCATCAAGCTTGACCCAAACTGTACAGGGAATCTGTGGAGTGGAAACCAGAGTAGGAAGTCCCTCCTCTCTGCTTTTGTTGTCTGGAAGTGGGCGGATATTGTACGTGGATTTGAACCCGGCATTCTGATGACACAGGTGAATCCCAAGGTGACATAAAGGAAGAGAAAGGATTCAAAGCTAACAGGCCTCGAAAAAAAATGAAGCTTTTTTTCCGTTCGAATCCTCATGCAGCTGGAGCAGAAGGGGATGTATTTAAATATATTTTAGCATGGCTGTATAGCTTATGGCTTTCCAATCGCTGTATAAACAGTATAAACAGTATAAAACATTTACAAAGCGACAGAGGACAAAAGCTGAAAACAACAACAAAGGTGGTTATGACCGTGCATTCTTGGCTCTTAAAGACGCTCTAGATTTCAACCAGCGTTTGAGCGTATACCAACGCTATGATGCTGTAACAGTCAGCCATAAAGTACAGGTGCTGGCCGCCTGCCACAGCTTCAATCACGGCTCTCCAGTCCAGCTGCCTTGATCACAGACCTGGGCGGGCTTGGCCCACTGACCACAGCTGCAAATAGACACAGTCAGCCCATACTAGCTGCCCTCCCCCCTCTCTCTCTGTCTCTCTCTCTCTCTTTCTCTCTCTGTCTCTCTCTGTCTCTTTCTTTCTCTCTGTCTCTCTCTCTCTCTTTCTCTCTCTCTGTCTCTCTCTCTCTCACTCTCTGTCTCTCTCTGTCTCTCTCTCTCTGTCTCTCTCTCTGTATCTCTCTGTCTCTCTCTCTATCTCTCTCTCTGTTTCTCTCTCTCTGTCTCTCTCTCTGTCTCTCTCTCTCTCTCCCTCCCTCTCTCTCTCTCTCCCTCTCTCTCTGTTTCTCTCTCTCTGTCTCTCTCTCTGTCTCTCTCTCTCTCTCCCTCCCTCTCTCTCTCTCTCTCTCTCTCTCTCTCTCTCTCTCTCTCTCTCTCTCTCTCTCTCTCTCTCTGTCTCTCTCTCCCCTTATTCCTCATTGTCTCTCTCTCTCTGTGTCTCTGTCTCTCTGTCTCTCTCTCCCTTTATTCCTCATTGTCTCTCTCTCTCTCTCCTCTCTCTGATGGAGGGTACCCCAGATCCACAGATTGTGGTCCCTGAGGGGACCGGCTGTGGAAAAATCAGATGATCCCACCACAAGGCAGATTATCCTCTCCTCTCTCACCTGGACCACAAATCTAGACCACGGAGAACCTTCGCGTCTGCAGTTGCAGAACAGTGATGACAGGTTACAGCGCACACAAGCCCAGAGGTCAGAGTTTACTTTGCTGTTTATGTTGGCTCAGGGTCATGTGATTTGGGTCATGTGATTTGGGTCATGTGATTGGTATAGAAAAGAGTTTCTCACAGTTTAAAGTCAAATGTTTATGCCATCATCAAAAGCTTACTTCCCTTAAAGTCCTCTACAGCCATGTAGCCTTAGTCTATGATCGGTCATGTTCAATAAGCATCAAACATCATTCATTACTAATGCTGCTTACGTTAAATGTCACTTAAATCCTACACCTTGCAGGCAACTAACAGGAAGTGGCACGACTGAGGAGATGTATCTGGTACACAACATAACATCTCCATTTGGGAATATTTACGTATCTTATAAGACTTATTGAGCTCTATAAAATTAACTATTATTTGACAATCCTGTTTTTACAAGCAATTTTGTGAAACTAGTCATTTGAAAATAGCGTTCTATGTGTGAGGCATTGTACAAGTATTGTAAAAGTTTATTCTGGTAAAAAAAAAAACCCGTTTTAAAAGCTCTCAATTTGATTATTTCATTTTACGTGGCACTTAATGGGCTGTAATTTGACATCAATTTATTGTATAGGAATGAACTCTTGTTTATATGCGTTTATATGATGCTTTCATCAGCGTCCAGGCTGCTGGACAGTTAGAGCTTGGCATTCAAGCCAGCGGTGGCTTGTTTGACGGCTGCCATTATGGAGTAAAAACAGGAGAGAGCTCTTGGATGGAATTGTGTTGTTCATAACGGCCACTTTCGTACATCAAAATTCCAATAGGCCTCAATAAAAATAAAAGCTCTCGTGAAATAAAGCCATGAAGGAAAGAAATGTTGGAATTTGAACAGCACTGAACAAGTGAACTGCTCTAAATCAGTGCCGTTGGTTTGAATTCACCACGTGTACATTAATCAGTGCGATAGATTCCACAGATTTTGGACGTCCGTGAATTGATGACGAGTCAAAATCTGCATCTGTGTCTCTCCCCCTGAAGATTATACATTTCATAGTGTGTTATTGTACTTATGTTGATATAGGATTTGGAAGAAAGCGTCAGAGCTGCAAGGGAGTTTTAAACTGAAAACAGACCTTTGCTCTGGGGGGTGACTGTGTTATGGGAAAATATTTTCCATTAAGAAATTCATGAGCTTGTAAACACCTGTGTGTCTGGGATGATAACCAGCTAGTCTGGTGAGAAATATCTCTCATTTTGTTTTCATGGGCGTGCCTGTCTCTGAGTTAGTGCCTTCTCTCCTCTGGATCACCCTAGCCTCAGACACTGTCCGTCGTCTTGGTTGCACCTGTGCCACTTCCGTAACCCTCATCCTCTAACTGGCCTTTGTGTTAGCTACAGTATCACAATTGGGTTGTTTAGGAACACGGTTGGTTTTCAGTGACTGCCTCCAGCATTTTTATGTTAATTTCATTGCATTCGGTTCAATTTCACTTTAATTTTTACCAGGCTGGGTAATTAAAAACATATTCGTACTAAGAAAACAGGGCTAGGTGGAGAGCGGTTGCCTGTTACAGATGACTCGATACCGAGCCGTTTGTCATCGCTCCACTTCAAAGAGGATGCGAGACATTTTAAAGGGCCACCTGTCAGAATCCATGAATCTGAATTTTGGTCCGTAGACTTTGAGTCATACAGTTTCCCTACATCATATCAAACTTTTTCCGTGTGGAAATTGCAGACCTGTACCGTCCATTTATCATTTAAACTACATGACAAAACCATCGACACCAAATACTTTTCTACGCATAAAACATCCTCTGTGCTACTTCATGATCTGAACTTTAAATTGAACCTACTTTATGCAGGTTAGCACCGATGCTCATAAACTATTCACACTTTTACTGTACATTCGTAACAATGCATGCACTTGCATGAGAGAAACTGTTGAAGCTTTAACGAAGCTTAAATTACAAAATAATCACAATCAGAATACAATATAACTTTCATTAAAAAGGGAGAGAAAAAAACTGTTTTATGTGGTGAGTTAGAGTTTGTGGGAAACGTCCAGAGAAAAAAAGTTAAGCATTTAAATGACCATTTGTTAAATAAGAACATTGTTTCTTTATTCAACGGCTCTATTTCTCTGTTCTATGTGGCCTTTACAAGGTGTGAAAATCTGGTATTCATTTTCTGTTCCCAATCAGAATGGTTCATTCCAGAGGTTATGTAACGACATCTTCCTGGAGAGCAAAAGCTATTTTTGGTAAATACTAAAACCCAAGTATAAAATCTTAAGTATCTCTTAAAATGTGTGTTTCTAGAGTTTATGATTCATATTGAAAACTTAAAATACTAATCACTGAACTTAGAACATGGACAAAACAGCTGTGTGGTGTTTTGAGATTAGAGTATTTTACAAGAGACTTAGCCAATGAGGATTCCAGTTCAGGATGCCTCTCAAAATATAGACAGTTGCCAATTTGGATTTTTGTGGTCTATCTGAACTGTGCTAAATTAATCAGAACAGCTCTGATGAAGGACAATCAGTGACGATGCAGTCCAACACAAACACACACACACACACACACACACACACACTCTCACACACACACATCTTCTCCATGCACCCTCCAGCATCTTTGTTGTGTGAATCCCCAAGAGCAGAAACTGTCTTTTCAATCTCCGTCCTTGAATGGAGGACCTACTGTAACAGCAAGCATTCGGACCCTGTGAACACCTGGCCCTCTCAAGCGTTCACCGTCGTCAACACTAATCATCCGCAGCTTACACAGGAAGCTACTCGACTTCCTGTTCTCTTGACATCATTTCCTCTCCTGTTGCCGTAGCCGCATTGTTTTCTCGCGTGTTTCTTCCTCTGCATGTATATTCTGTGTTCACACGCACATTCATTGAAACCTTTTGAGAGGCCGCTCTGCCTCTCTTGATTGGGGGTATTGATAGTGCAACACAGTTCAAATGGCCTCCCCCCTGTCTGCGCCAAATAGCCACTCTCATTCACACTTTGCTAAATGGGTTCCCATGTGCTTGGACAGCAGCTCAATCCTCACCTGCTCATATTTGAGGCCATCACAGGCTATTAGCATCCCAGAACCTGTCTCCGTTCTGACCAGCTGCTTTCTGCACTTCGATGGCTGGAAACTTAATCTTCTCGCAGATAACATTCGATTTAGCCTTTTGTTTACTTAGCGCTGAAAACCGAACCATTCTACCTAGAACCAGACAGGGTCTCTGGAGGGTCAGGGCTAGGCTATAGATAGAACAGCAGGGTTTAGCATTCCCCTAAGTAGAATCAGAGGCCACCGTTTTGTGTTGTGCTGTTCCACTGGTGGATGATGGAAACGGGATAGAGGTGTCCTGTAATCGCGGTGGTCGATTCATCCACTTCACGGTCCGGCCCGTGGGGGCGAAGACACCGTCTTCAACATGCGATGACGCGTCTCGTTTGGACAGGAAGTTAAACCGTGAGAAAACTCGCAACGGGGTCTTTTAATGTTTAAGCAAGGAAGGGTTTGGAAAGAAGAGGCGGTGTGTCGCAGACGAAGCACGTGGCCTGTGTTTTCTCCTCTGGCAGCGTGTCAGTGAGCGTGCGTTCTGGAGAACAGTGTTCCTACACACACACCACAGATCCCAGCCACAACCAGCAGAGGATATACAGCTTTATCTTGGCCAAACATAGCTTCCGACCGAACTATGACGAGTACTTTGTCAGCGGGGAAAGTTGCCAAGCTCCTTTCATCTGCTCTGACTGGACATTTAGGTTTTTACGGCGACACACATTGGACTGCGGTGGGTTAGGTGGCTTCCTGTGAGTTAAGGCATGATTTAGCAATCAAAGGTTTGTCGAGAGGCTCCAGCCTCCCTGACTGAATTGCTGCTTAGATCTTTACACGAAGGAAGACGCGCTGACCCGCTGTGCTAATGCTTCCCTCAAAGCACGTTTTCTCTCAGACTTGGCAGAGACTCAAGAACGCTGGTTTCACCTTTAAGCTGAATTCAATCAGCAAAGTAATTGACCGAATCCATCGGTCGTACAGTAGGCAATGTTCTAATCATTTTCAATTTTTTCATAAATTCAGTCTCGCTAGGTTAGGTCAGCCTCTGTATGGTTTAATGACTGCATGTAATAAGACACTTTACTGCACAACTTAACGATTACACCGCTTGAGTGAGCTGGCTGAGAGCATGGTGCTCTTGTCCGCAGTGATAATGCAGGAGGTATTTTAAGCTGCTTTGAATAAAGCCACCGTTCAGTGTTCTCTCTGTGGGGCTGTTCAGATCTACCTGGTTCGGAGGTTGCCATTAGCAGAACTAATAAAGGCCAGATTGTGGGAAAAGTGGTGGCGAATGCGATCCGGCTGTGTCTGATGGAGGCTTCCAGCTGTCAGTGCGGATAGAAGAGAACTACTCCCCTTTTCTTTCCACAGGAAAGATGCCATCAGATCCGACAGCGCAGCGCTCTTTACCACTTCTGTGGTCCGCGGTTATCTTGCCATCAAAAACAAGATTCAATGACAGACTCTTTACGGGGGGGTTCTCCTGCGAAGTTCTCCTGCATGAATGCACAAAGTGCATCGGTTAGAGAAAAACGCAATTAGGTTGTCTGTTAAACCTGTACGACCTTCCGTTATACTTGAAGTCTTAACCTAATGAAACCAGTCGTCTGAAAGCAGTGAGAGATTTCTTTACGGCAACACACTAACTTGTGCGGCATCTTGTTAGACAATTTCCACCTAAATCACATCTTCAACCCTCTAATTAACGTCCAGGAGAGCCCTGCGTGAGACTGTCTACTTCGAGGTACTGTTTAGCTCCTGCATGAAGGGCAATTTCTCTGAAGGCCTGATTGGGCCCAGAGCAGCGGGTTTGGGGTGGGAAAATGACTAACCAGGTACACAAACAGCTCTCTGCTCAGAATCAGTTTTTTTCGTTCCGGTGCCATGAAAACTCTCCTGGCATCTGCTGTGTAAGTCCTGTCAATCTTTCATCTAACTGTCCTCCGAACTCTAACGAACAGCGCTCTTCCGACCGCTTGTCTGCAAGCGCTGGATCCTTCCGGTCTGAGCCAAATCTCTGCAGAGAAAAACAAAACCCGCTTTCGAATCCTTTCATGTGTCTGCCTTTAAGGGGGACTACCCACGCGCCACAAACAAATCCAGGGTTACAACCGAATCTGTTCCCGTATTACAAGCTTACGAGGGCTCTTGTATGGTTTTGCGCCTTCAGAGCTCTGCTACACGGAGCAGAATGACTCGAGAATCCAAACTGGGAGATCATTGAAACAGCAGGGAAGTGAAAACAAGCGAAAAATGCTTCGTCGTGTTTAGTACACTCCGACGCACGCTCTTTCTCCATAAAGGAAGCAGTTATCATCTCCATTATTTTGCATGCAAATATGTGCAATAAAGTAGCAAACGGGTCACAGTACATTGCAGTATTACAAGACTCTTTTCTGGGTAATTGCATTTTATAGACCTTTCTTGTTTGAAGACTGCAGTCGGAATGAGAATATTCTGACCCCCGCTGTGCGCGCGTGTCCGTGTGCGCACACGCATAGATTGGTTTGTAGAGTCTGGATGCCACCCTTTTGGGTGTTTCTATGAAAAGTGTTTGTGTGTGTGTGTTTTCGGTGGGGGAGAGTTGTGTAGTTTGTGTGTGTGTGTGTCTGGGGTTGGGGAGATGTCATGGAGGAAAGCAAATAGTGAGAAGGAAAACTTGTCATCCCGTTTTTACTGTGAGGCTATTTAAAACGAGTGTGTTGTTTCTGGCCAGACACTCTGTCTTGACGTTCCTGGACAAAAGTGGAACAGTTTGGAGAAATATGTTTGGAAAGTGGCCTCATTAAACTGAACACTTTAATTTAGCAAGTGATGCATCATGTCTAGTGACCCAGAGCAAAGTACTGTGGTGGTGAATATTAGTAACACTTTACTTAAAGATAGTTTTGAGCATTTTACTGTTGGTCATCGATTTATTTTGATTTGCTTTCTCACACAGTTTAGTTCACTTTGGCCATGGACCTGATCCTGGACCTGGCACTTAGCCTGACCTTTGACCTGGATCTGGCTCTAGCGCTGATCCAGACCCTTCCCTGACCTTGACCCTGCCCTGGCCCTAACCCTCCGCTGGCCCTGACCCTCACCCTGACCCTTCCAGGCTTCACTTGGCCCTTGCCCTCTCCTGGCCCTGGCCCTCCCCTGACCCTCTCCTGGCCCTGGCCCTCCCCTGACCCTCCCCTGACCTGGCCTCAGCCCACCCAGAGTCTTCCACAGCTCAGTCCAGATCTCGTCTGGGAGGAGGAATGTTTTCTCTGGGAAGTTTGGGATTAGAAGATCCCTCCAGGATGGTCATTTCTCATGTACCTCCACTCCAGAGGAAGCCCCATTCTTACATAAGTCATTTGTATGGATTCATGAGAGCTTGTCCACCTAGCAGAATAAGATACCGTGCGACGTGTACAATAGTACAGGGTGTCCATGACGTCTCTTCTAGACATTCTTTCTCTCCCTCTCCCACCCCAACCCTCTCTCTCCATCAATATTTCTCTCTCCATCTCTCCCTCCATATCTCTCTCCGTGCCCTTCCCCTGTATCTTTAACAACCAGAGTCAACGCTATACAAGAACACCTTGACCATAAATTACAGATAGTGTAATTCTTTTCAATGGTTTGTCGATAAGCACAGTTTTTATATAGATTACTCGCCGGAGGGTGTCGACATTTATAGGGAGAGCGTCGTGATAACGGAGTCTCCTACGGGAGGCAAAATGGAGACATGTTGAAATGCAGAGTTCACATAGTCACTTTTATATATATTTTATAGTAGGTAGATCACTTTGACTCAGTAATTTTGTAAGTAGCTCGCATGCTGAAAAAGTGTGTGCAGCCCTGACATAGTGTATTAGAATAAGTTTATCACCTAGTCGTAAAAGAGACAGCGTTTTAAACAGCTGCCACTCAATCTCAGTCCAGCGAACGGCAGGATGGGTTTAATGGACACTGAAAAGGCAGGTGCGAACAGCCTCTCCATGATAGGAATCTACAGTTCCTGAGCGTTTTGCAAATTCGCCACCCCGCAGATAGGTGATTAGTATTCATCTTCGATTACCTGCAGCATGACCCACGCCGAAGCTCGGGTCACGCTCTCCATATCAGGCCAAACTATCTGCGCGCCCCTGCAGGGAGCGGAGGCGTCAAGCGGGTGTGTTGGACGGAGAGATAGGGAGGAGGCGATGCTCCCTCTGTATGCCGGAGATCCCCGGCAGGGGGGTGGGGGAGTGGGGGGGGGGGGGTGGTGGACTTCCTGCTGCCTGGTTCTACCCACGATGGGAGTCTGGTGATACCGCGAGTGCGTGGGAGCCAGTGGAGAAGGTGACAACCTTTGGAGGAAGAGGAAGCCAGCGGAGCAGAAGCAGGAAGGAGGTTGATGTCAGCCGCAGGAAAGGAAGGTGAGAGGGAGGAAAGGGGGGGGGGTCAGACCAAGGGCCGTTGTTGTCAAACACGTCAGTCAGGTGACGCGTTTGAACGTCTGTTTTGCGGCCCGGGGCCTGCGGTGAGTTCCAGAGCGGACGCCGGGGCCGGGTCATTCTTCTCGTGACTGCGTTAACCTTTAGAACAAAAGGCTGTGACGCTCGCGGATTCCAGAGAACCCTGCGAGGGGGAACAACCCTGAGCTCTGCTTATTCATCTCCATTCTACTGGCAACTCATTTTATACCAACAGGAGAACATCTCTGGGGAAACCATTCTCCGGCTCCAACGGTGAATGTCGCCGCCGTTTTTGTCTTTTTCGCTGCGGTTAAACACGCGACAGATTTAAAGCTTTCTGGATTTCAGCATACCCGGTGACCTATGACCCGAAAAGACTGTTGGTATTGTCTCCCTGTGATCTAATTCCACTGCGGTAGATACACACACGTCGTTGTTCGGTCGCGCTGAGGGAATGACGTGAATGAGGGTGTGTGTTGGTGTCTCACGTTCTTCCCCAGAAACCAGCCACCGTTACACGATCCTAACCCTTCTCCCGCTTCCCAGACAGTCGGGCTTGGCAACACAATGAACACATCCTTGGAGATGGTTTGTTTACCTCCCGGTTGTCAGGGACGCCTCCACGATCATGCAATAAGGAAGGGGATTATTTGCTTTGGCTGCAGAGGAGGGTTCTAATCAGATCAGTTGGGACATGTGAGCAGAAGGTTTTGTCCTTTTCGCCACCCAATACTCCCTCTCTCCTCTCCATTCTCCCCTCAGCTCTCTCGCCCCTCTCTCCTCTCCACTCTCCCCTCGGCTCTCTCGCCACTCTCTCCTCTCCACTCTCCCCTCGGCTCTCTCGTCCCTCTCTCCTCTCCATTCTTTCCTCAGCTCTCGCCTCTCTCTCCTCTCCATTCTCCCCTCAGCCCTCTCGTCCCTCTCTCCTCTCCATTCTTTCCTCACCACTCTCGCCCCTCTCTCTCTCTCCCGCTGCTTGAGGTGATTTAAAAGGGCTCCTGGTTGAGCTTGACTCACAGGGAACATGCATGAACCTGGCTTTCCAAACAGCTTAATCATCCTCATGACTCAACAACCACACGTTTGTATCCGAACGTTGGGGTGTAGTAAAGTATCCCAGTAAACCGGTAATAAAGAACGTTCAAACGATTGGCTTCACCTTTCATATTTCTGGTGTTGGTCATCAGAGTCCACCGAGAGAGAGAGACTGTAGATTGCTCAGGTTTGAGCGACGGGGTTTCCGCAGCCGGTCGACCACATCAGCCGTCTTATCTGATCGTAAAAGCATATTATTTTAATGAAACGCCAGCGGAGACAACCGGGGGGTGGGGTGGGGGGGGGGTGGGGCGTGGGGGGAGGTAGTGGGAAGTTTTTCGGATGAAGATGATATGACTCAAGCCAATCGTGGCACAAATCCCATTCTCTGGTTCTCTGGGATTTCCATGCTGTACCCTTCCAGGAAGCAGGCTGGCGTGTGAGGGCTGGATGTGGGCTGGAGGATGGCAGGTCGACCAGAGGAGCCTCTGATTACAGGTGGATCTCCAGATCATTGTGCATTGTACTGGATAACAACTCCATTCAGCTACCTCACCTCCAAGTCGGCCAAATAGCCTCTTATGAGGAAAGAGGGTTCTTATCTGGTAACAGTCTGAAAGGTACGAACCATGAACAAACACAAAGTTGTCGTGGTCTGACTGACGCTGTTGCTCGTTAAACAGGCAGCATTAGTCATTCTGTTCATTAGGTCTCATATCTCATCTTATCTCGTTACGGCTCTATCTCTTGAACAGAAGCTGAGGCCGTAGACTTGGTTATTTATAGACCGCGTAGGAGACGTTCGCGGAGCGTGTGTGTCAGGTAAAGTGTGTGAGGCAGAAACTCCAGAGCTCAGAGCCATGTCAAACTCTGCACTGCCTTTCTCTGGTGTCCTGGAGTATTGCACGTTTCTGTGGGAAAAAAACTCAAACCGAAAAGGAGTTATTTTGTTAACTTTTGGCCGTGAAATGTACAGAATGTTTAATCTGCAGTGTCTTTTCAGTCCTCCATCAACTCCCACTGCATTCGATCCAAACTAAATCTCGATCGTAAACTTGGTCTGACTAAAAATAATGACTGTGAAGAACAAAATCGCTTGACTTGTCATCCAGGATTTGTGGATTGTGGTGTGCGGGGCTGTTGGTCAGGTCTAGCCGTCCACTGCATTCTTTGCATTCTACTTGAAGTTAAGCGAAAAAGATTAGAGGTTACATTCGTTCTTAAAGCTGATGGTTTACATTACAGCTTGGATTGACTGAGGGGTATCCCTGTTGCCGAGCGAAAGCAGAGTTCTGTTTACTACCAAGACACCGCTTGACAACAAAGCATTTACAGAGAATTCTCAGAAAGGCCAATCATTTATTAAACGATTTAATAGATACAAAACAATGAGTGCAGTGTGATTTCACCTCATCTAGCACGTCTTGTGTTTGGGTTTGTTAGTGTGTGTCCTGCGTTGTGTGGTCGCTGGAAAGGTCAGGTGACCTCTGAGGATCCCTTCCGACTTTGGTCTGATGAACCCCGTTGTCGTTGGTAACCGGCAGGGAGACGACCCGGGTTTGATTCCTCACCGACTTCAGGAAGCTCATGATGCCCGATCCTCCGGTTCCCCTCTCTTCCAGCACGGTGGGTGCCCTGCTGACCGTGTCCCCCCCGGCGCTCCTCCCCTGGGCGCGGAGCTGGCGAGCGCGGGCGGCGGGCACCGTGATGTAGCGGCTCACCACGTTGATGTGGTAGCTGCGGAGGGCCAGCAGGTTGGTCACGCACAGCTGGAAGGCCCTGGTCAGGGGCTCGTTGGCCTGCTCCTGGACGAAGGTTCGCAGCGAGGGCTGCCTGGAGATGTCCTGGATGAAACGCTTGTGGGCAGGGGGCATGTACTCCCTCATGCGGGTCAGGAACGCACCTACAGGATACAACATGTGAGTAAGTCCCTTCCGCTCAACATTATTCCCAGATCTGCGTACTGAAACAATTCGCCAAGTCGTACCGCTCTGCGGCTCATGTTGGACCCCCAGCAGTTGATCAAAGCAATGCAGCACACTGCTCTGGGCTGCACTACCTCCAGAGAACTCCAGGGGCTCAGCCTGAACCCCCTCATACACCAGGCCCTCTGGCATGGACGGGTTGTCTTTCCACCTGACCACACACACACACCCACACACACACACTCACATGTTTACTTGTTGAACATAAAATCATGACATAATGACATAAACGTCACATGATTAAACATGTTGCTTTATAGTTGTTCACCTACCCAGACAGGTAAATCCTCATGATTCCATAGAACACGGACGGATCGACGTACGCTGGAGACACAACAGCAGAGACACACACTCCCAGTGTGAGAACGTGCCGGAACCCCACACACAAACAGCCCCAGTATATTCTCAGAGGAGAGCAGAAAGGTAAGGAACGCATGTTGAACACGTGACGCAGGTTAGTGCTCTGTGCACGGTGGTGGTGGAGGTGTGGCTGTAGGCCGTGCCATGTTCTTCCTACCATGCATCAGTTTGAGTTTGTCCGTCATGTTCCGGATGCCCTGGCCGATGTTCTCCAAGCCTCGGATCACAGCCTGGACGTCCCCGTCTCGAACCCCGTTAATCACAGCCGGGATGCTCTGAGACGCACAGTAAGACATGCTGACACGCACACAAGATACACTGTGGTGTTTCTCAACGTGCCTCGTTACATTGACATTTAGCCGTTTATCAGACGCTCTTATCCAGAGCGACTTACAGCAAGTACAGGTTACATTCCCACAAGACAAGTAGGGTGAAGTGCCTTGCCCAGGTACACAGTGTAATATTGGAAAGGACGGGATTTCAAACCCGCAACCTTCTGATTAAGGTTTAATCAGTACTTTAATCTGTATATTCTGATTATACTGTTCATACTGTGTATATTCTGAGTATACTCATATTTATTTTATTCTGTTGTAATAACTGTTTTGCACTTCTGGTTGGATGCTAACTGTATTTCGTTACCCTGTACTTGTACCTGTGTAGTGACAGTAAAGTTGAATCTAATCTAATCGAATTACCAGCCCAATTCCCTCACCGCTCAGCCACTTGACTCCCATGTCCCATGCCTCATCCACAACAAGGTGTTTTCGAACGGACGTTACCGTGAGTGTGGGGACTGCAGCTTTCTCCACCAGCAGGGTGACAAGGAAGAAGCCCCGCATGCTGTCTCCCCCGGGCAGGGAGAGAAGCAGCTCGAGGTTCCTACCAGGGGGAGCAGGAAAAACAAACACATTGAATCATGGCTGATGTTCCTACTTGAATGTATCAGACACTCTTATCCAGAGCGACTTACAGTAAGTACAGGGACATTCCCCCCCTGAGGCAAGTAGGGTGAAGTGCCTTGCCCAAAGACACAACATCATGTTGCCACAGCTGAGGATTTGAACCAGGTAGCTTCTGATTACTAGCCTGGTTCCCTTATCGCTCAGCCAAATGACTCCTAATGCCAGAAACAACCAAGAAATTGATGTTTTTTATAAGATACCTACTCCATGTTGAATGGTCTGAAGCAGAAAGGGACAGGAGGCAGGAACATGTAGAGAGAAAAAAAAACATTGAAAAAGGTCCTTAGCAAATGGATTTAGAACAGAACAGAACAGAAGCCTAGTGCAGGGCGACCCAACCCTGTTCCTGGGGAACAGCACCCTGTGGAGCGCTGCACTTGATCCTAATAACGATCTCACTGCTTAACTAGCTGAATCAGGTTTGGTTACAACTGAGGTTCAGATGGAAACCTACTGGAGGCTGGTCTCCCAGGAAGAGGGTTGGACTTCCTGGCCTAGTGTTATACCCATCTGGATCCCTCTTCCTCCAGTTAGCCAGCACCGCATCTGCGTGGGTGAGGATGGGCGGCAGCCCCAGGCGCTGGGACACCTCCCAGTAGGGAACAGCCAGGTTCCGAGGGAGCATCTAAGGAGGGCACCCATGTGACATAGTCAAGAGGTTGCCAGCTGTCACGCATTTGATTGGTTTGGTTTCACAGCGTGTTGGCAACCAATCAAATGCGCGTGTTTCACGGCCAAATAGAGAGTTGGGAGCCCTGTATAGTGACAAAAAGGTAAGCCTAAAGCACCAATGAGCATTTTGTAAGAGAGACGGTGGCTAACCTTGACTGTGTTTTTCTCTCCCTCTTGCCATATGTAGCCCATCGTCATGATGCTGAGGGCCAAGTGGGCCAGGCGAAGTTCTCTGTGGCCCTCCAGGAACACAGGGTTCAACATGGGCATCTGGGAAGCAGAGTCCACACCCAGTATGGGTGACACAGCCACCACACGCGCTGTGGCGCAGCGCACTTAGAACTTAGAATTCCCTGATCGTTCTCAGTGTGTTCATTCTGAAGACACGTCACATTGACTTTGTATGTTCTATGAAAGTCAAGCATGTGTAACCAAAAGTGGGTGGTTTTCTTGCAAGTTAAAAAAGGGATGGGGGGGGGGGAACAGTGTACCTGGAGAATTCTGGAACGTAACTTGTGAGAGTCTATGAGCTCTACAACATGTTGGGCTATTTCCATCCATGGTTGGTAGTAGGGAGGTAATCCTTTCTTTGGGGAGGATAACAAGAAGACAAATATGAAGTCCCAAAACAAGTAACTTACAATCTGTATGTAGTTGATATGTGGCCTTTTCGTCTTTACATAAGTCTCACTTGAGGATATGAGGTTTGCTAACAGCTGGCAAAAACTATTAATTACGCCAGTTTAACGTTCATTCTCTACCTCGCCTGGAGTAAAAACAAATGTCTTTCCAGGAGTTCTAACCTTTTAACGACTTAAAATCGTAAAAGGTTCAGTTCAAGGTGCTGCCACAGTCAAACTGAACTTGCTATTCATAAACCTACTGTTGGAAACCTCCGACCAATCTGTTGGCCTCAGTCACAGTTAGTCATTTAGCAGACGCTCTTATCCAGAGTGAGTTAATGGTCAAAGTGTTGAAAGAATTTGACATGTAAAGACTTTCTTCCAACTCTAAACTCTCTGAGAAATGTCTCTCCACAGTCAACCAACAGGAACAAAACAAGATGCAAGTTCACACCGGAGCAAGTTTAAGCAAAAGTAACCAGTGTTGTACGATACTAAAAACATATTTACATACCAAAGGTTCAGGGAGGATGAAGCCTAATTCTGCAGAGATGTGGCAGGCCTCCAGACTGAGCCTCTCTGACTCTGGACTACAAGTAGCCATCGGAACTGTTGGTGGAATCTTAAGAGTTCCACTTTCCTCAAGCTCTTTGACTCAATAAACCAATGAGCCAACGAAAAACTGCCTGGACCCAAGCACAGAGTCCACCTCTAACCAACTGTCAACAACGTTTTTTGTTACACAATTGTATTTTACCTTTAGACACTGTTCGATGTTGCGCAAACCCATGTCCCATGTTCGTGAGAGTGAATACTAAAGAGAACATCATTTATTTAGAATTGTGTTGTCTTGGTAATAGTGACAAGACAAAAAATAAGTGAACCCTTTATATAACTATACTGACATTTACATATAAGTCATTCGTAAATGTAAATAGTAACTTGTGGATTACGCTAATTGATCTGGGTAACACTAGACCCAGCACTGCTTATTAACTATAATATGTTTGACTATTACAAATACAAAAGCTTGAAAAGGATTGTCATTATGAAGGCTTGTTGGAAAAGTTTAACGGGGCAGTCAATGTGTAGCAGCTCCATCTAGTGGAGCAAACTTTACATTACAGGTCCATCCATGCACTCAGCTGGAGTCTCATTTATAATTCTGATTCATACAAAGTAACACAGTCAATTTATATGTATAGCTGCTATATGAAATGTAATTCAAGATCATAATGTTAGTAAAAGTCTGTCACGTCTAGCTGTTCTGTGTACACAAAGTGCTCAACTGTTTCACAAATTATAGTAGTTATATTTTAATGAGTGTCTTACTATTTCATTAGAAATGAATCTTGCAAATGGACCCATGCCGTATCTGTGTTTAGGATAACTGACTGTCTCTTCTTTCTGCACCTGAAAACTCGTTTAGTATTTTCTGATCCAGTGTGACCATCAAGGTCTTCTGCAGCCTTGTGTCAGGAGAAAAATCAACTGGAAAACGTACTAGAATTGGGTTAGTAATGCTTGTAATGGGAGGACATAGACTGGTTTGTAAACTGGAAGTTGTACACAAGGGACCTGCACTATGACCTTTACCTTGTAGCATCTGTTTACCACTGGGTTACTGAGGGTTTCTATTTAAAGTCATAATTAAGCTGATGCAATAAAAACTGAAAAAATATATACTGCCACAGTGTTTTTTATTAACATTATTAATTCCAACATGGCACTTTAGATCATAACATGCCTTGTGACTACAACAAGGATCACATGACTTTGTACAGGGGCCAAAAAAAAGTGGATTCTAGATCGATGGGCTTACCCTGCCATGAATAAACTGAATTGGCTCAGTGAGGAGAGAGGCTGCCTTACAACAGCAAGGTTGGAGGGTTGAATACCAGCCATTTAGGAGCCAAATTTTAAAGCACAGTTTGCAATAGGCACTTGAAAACTGCCCAGAGAATAAATCTGTGCTAACCTGTAATTGGCTCAGTGAGGAGTGAAGCAACAGCCTCAGTGAGGAGAGAGGCTGGTTTATAACAGCAAGGTTGAAGGTTTGAATCCCAGCCTACTTAGTGGATGAATTTTAAAGCACAGATTGGAATAGGCACTTTAGAAATGCCTGGGGAATAAGTCTATGCTAGCCTGTAATTGGCTTAGTGAGGAGAGAGGCTGGCTTATAACAACAGGGTTGAAGGTTTGAATCCTTGCTGTTTACGGGCTGAATTTTAAAGCACAGATTGGAAGAGAAACTTGAAAAACGCTGGGAGAATCACTTAATGTTGGCCTGGAATTGGCTCAGTGAGGTGAGAAGCTGCCTTATAACAGTAATGTTGAAGGTTTGAATCCCAAGCATTTAGGGGAGTAATTTTAACATAGATTGGAAGAGGCACTTGAAAGATGCCTGGATATGCTAATTGCATTACCCTGGAATTGGCTCAGTGAGATAAGACAGTGCCTCCCAACTATGATGTGGACGGTTCGAATACCAAACATTTAGGAGAGATATTTTTAAACACAGATTGGAAGAGGCACTTGAAAAACGCCCGGAAAAGACTTAAATGTTAGCCTGGAATTGGCTTAGTGAGGTGAGACATTAGTTTGAAACTGCAAGGTTGAAGTTTTGAATCTCAGCCATTTAGAGGATACATTTTAACACACAGATTTGAAAAGGGCATTTGAAACACGCCCGGAGAAGCCAAATGTATCAACCTGGTGTTGGATTAGTGAGATAAGAAAGTGCCTCACAACTGCAAGGTTGAAGGTTCGAATAACAAATGTTTAAGATTTTTTTTTTTTTTACAGATTTGAAGAGGCACTTGAAAAAGATGCTGCCTCGTGAGCACAAGGTTGAAAGTTTGAACCTTGATGGTTGAAGGTTCAAATCACTGTCATTTTAAGCAGAAATTTTAGAGCACAGAATTGAAGAAGCACTTGATAAACGCCTGGAGAATGAGGTACTGCAAGCCTGGAATTAGCTCAATGAGATGAGTTGCAGTCTCCTTATGGCAAGGTTGAAGGTTCAAATCCCAGTCATTTTAAGCAGGAATTTTAAAGCCCAAAATTGAAGAGGCACTTTATGAACACCTGGAGAATGATGGACTGCAAGCCTTGAATTGGCTCAATGAGATGAGTTGCTGTCTCATTATGGCAAGGTTGAAGGTTCAAATCCCTGTCATTTTAAGCAGGTATTTTAAAGCACAGAATTGAAGAGGCACTTGATAAACGCCTGGAGAATGAGGTACTGCAAGCCTGGAATTAGCTCAATGAGATGAGATCCTGCCTCCTTATGGCAAGGTTAAAGGTTCAAATCCCAGTCATTTCAAGCAGGTATTTTAAAGCACAGAATTGAAGAGGACACTTGATAAACGCCTGGAGAGTGAGGCACTGGCAGCCTGGAATTAGCTCAATGAGATGAGTTGCTGTCTCATTATGGCAAGGTTAAAGGTTCAAATCCCTGTCATTTTAAGCAGAAATTTTAAAGTACAGAATTGAAGAGGCACTTGATAAACGCCTGGAGAATGAGTTACTGTAAGCCTGGAATTAGCTCAATGAGATGAGTTGGTGCCTCCTTATGGCAAGGTTAAAGGTTCAAATCCGAGTCATTTTAAGCAGGAATTTTAAAGCAAAAAATTGAAGAGGCACTTGATAAACGCCTGGAGAATGATGGACTGCAAGCCTGGAACTAGCTCAATGAGATGATTTGCTGCCTCATTATGGCAAGGTTGAAGGTTCAAATCCCTTTCATTTTAAGCAGGAATTTTAAAGCACAGAATTGAAGAGGCACTTGATAAACGCCTGGAGAATTATGGATTGCAAGCCTGGAATTATCTCAATGAGATGAGTTGTTGCCTCATTATGGCAAGGTTGAAGGTTCAAATCCCTGTCATTTTAAGCAGGAATTTTAAAGCACAGAAACGAAGAGGCACTTGATAAACACCTGGAGAATGAGGTACTGTAAGCCTGGAATTAGCACAATGAGATGAGTTGCTGTCTCATTATGGCAAGGTTAAAGGTTCAAATCCCTGTCATTTTAAGCAGAAATTTTAAAGCACAGAATTGAAGAGGCACTTGATAAACGCCTGGAGAATGAGGTACTGCAAGCCTGGAATTAGCTCAATGAGATGAGATCCTGCCTCCTTATGGCAAGGTTAAAGGTTCAAATCCCAGTCATTTTAAGCAGGTATTTTAAAGCACAGAATTGAATAGGACACTTGATAAACGCCTGGAGAATGAGGCTCTGTCAGCCTGGAATTAGCCCAATGAGATGAGTTGCTGTCTCATTATGGCAAGGTTAAAGGTTCAAATCCCTATCATTTTAAGCAGAAATTTTAAAGTACAGAATTGAAGAGGCACTTGATAAACGCCTGGAGAATGAGTTGCTGTAAGCCTGGAATTAGCTCAATGAGATGAGTTCCTGCCTCCTTATGGCAAGGTTGAAGGTTCAAATTCCAGTCATTTTAAGCAGGAATTTTAAAGCAAAAAATTGAAGAGGCACTTGATAAACGCCTGGAGAATGATGGACTGCAAGCCTGGAACTAGCTCAATGAGATGAGTTGCTGCCTCATTATGGCAAGGTTGAAGGTTCAAATCCCTTCAATTTTAAGCAGGAATTTTAAAGCACAGAATTGAAGAGGCACTTGATAAACGCCTGGAGAATTATGGACTGCAAGCCTGGAATTAGCTCAATGAGATGAGTTGTTGCCTCATTATGGCAAGGTTGAAGGTTCAAATCCCTGTCATTTTAAGCAGGAATTTTAAAGCACAGAAATGAAGAGGCACTTGATAAACACCTGGAGAATGAGGTACTGTAAGCATGGAATTAGCACAATGAGATGAGTTGCTGCCTCCTTATGGCAAGGTTGAAATCCCTGTCATTTTAAGCAGGAATTTTAAAGCACAGAATTGAAGAGGCACTTGATATATGCCTGGAGGATGAGGTAGTGTCAGCCTGGAATTAGCTCAATGAGATGAGTTACTGCCTCATTATGGCGAGGTTGAAGGTTCAAATCCCAGTTACTTTAAGCAGGAATTTTAAAGCACAGAATTGAAGAGGCACTTGATAAACGCCTGGAGAATGAGATACTTTCAGCCTGGAATTAGCTCAATGAGATGAGTTACTGCCTCATTATGGCGAGGTTGAAGGTTCAAATCCCAGTTATTTTAAGCAGGAATTTTAAAGCACAGAATTGAAGAGGCACTTGAATAACGCCTGGAGAATAATGTACTGTCAGCCTGGAATTAGCTCAATGAGATGAGTTGCGGCCTCATTACTGCAAGGTTGAGGTTCAAATCCCAGTCATTTAAAGACATTTTAAATCACAGAATTGAAGAGGCACTTCATAAACGCCTGGAGAATAGGCCTGTTATCACCGAGACTCCGTGGCCAAGAGGGGTTGCCGGAAGCGAACGATGAAGAGTCAGGTAGACTCATGTCACTGGGTGGCTCGGAGTGTCAGCTGTGGCCAGGGTTCAAGTCCCGGCCATGGATGATCGGTGTCCCTGGGTGATACCCAGGGTCAGGGGGGGGGCTTTTCCCCCCCTGGAAAATTGACATCTGGTGCAGTGGGGTTATGTAACAGTAAGAGATGAGCAGCTAACATTTTAACACAGTTGTTCCTCAATGGCAGGCTAGACTTCTATAAGTAACTTAAGCAACTTACAAAAGGTAACTGATTTAAGACAGTTGGGGAGGGGGGAGTGGGCAGTCGGGGGGTGGTCATCCGGACAGTTGGGGAGGGGGAGTGTGCTGGACAGTTGGGGTCACTGCAGTCACAGTGCATCTGCCTCATGCTGGATTTGAACCTGGGTTGGCAGGTTGTCAACCATGTGTGTAAACCCCTACACCATGAGGTCCCACCCCCCACCCTTGTGAACAATCTA
The DNA here is from genome assembly GCA_030340665.1 of Neosalanx taihuensis. Classification (NCBI taxonomy): domain Eukaryota; kingdom Metazoa; phylum Chordata; class Actinopteri; order Osmeriformes; family Salangidae; genus Neosalanx; species Neosalanx taihuensis. The sequence goes on along the minus strand of CM059309.1, from coordinate 6,578,887 downwards.
TATATTGCTAAATTTCCAATAGTTGGCGTTAAATGAATTGCTTGCTTTGAGTGGGAATTGAACCAAGGTTACCAGATTCACCTGGACATTTTACCATACATGTGCATACCCACTGAGCCACAGAGGATTCTTACAAACTTTGCTGAGACAGACTAATTGTAATTTTGACACAAATAGATCGTTTAAATACATCACCAATTGATGTGAGCAAGACTTGAACCATGAATGCTGAAATGGCCCTCAGACTTATTGGTACCCATGCTTACCCACTGAGCCACAGAGGATTCATGCTGACTTTGCTTAGACAGACTAATTGTAGTTTTGACACAAATAGAGCATTTAAAGAAATCATCAATTGATGTGAGCAAGACTTGAACCATGTATGCTGAAATGGCCCTCAGACTTACTGGTACCCACGCTTACCCACTGAGCCACAGAAGGTTCTTATGTACTTTGCTTAGACAGATTAATTGTGGTTTTGACACAAATTAATTGTTTTAATAAATTATCGATCAATGTGAGAAAGACTTGAACCAGAGATGCTGAAATGGCCCTCAGACTTAGTGGCACCCATGCTTACCCACTGAGCCACAGAGGGTTCTTACTTGGTCTGGTTAGACAGACTAATTGTGCATTCGACACAAATAGATCAGTTAAATTAATCAATTGATGTGAGCAAGACTTGAACCACGTACCATTCTGAGAATAGATCCCCAAGGTAAAGTGTGATGTTTGTAAAGAAAAACAAACAATGGCAGAATTACATACGTTCCGAATCCACATCTTTCCAGAAACATCCCAGCTCACATTGGTCCACATGCTTGACCACTCAGACACGAGGGAAACAACATCCCTCGAACATTTTGAGCAAACATCCCAAACGTAAAGTGTGAGGTTCTCAAAGAAACCCATAGTACATTAGTGCTTCATAAAACATGTTGCTTCATAAAAATTTTGCAGTAACTCTATGTGGGTAAGCATGTAAATATTGCAGTCTCAGGCTGACATATGTGACCTTGTTTCAAATGTAAACAACAAGTCCAAATCCTGAGCTAACCTAAACCTCGGCTGGAATTCACCACTAACATAAATCCTTCAATAAGATTCAAATCAAGGAGCCCTTACATAGCAGTGCACATATTTAACAACTAAGCTACCAGGGTCACAAAGAAGCATGAACATTCTGAGAATACATTCTTAGGATAAAGCATTATATTTGTAAAGAAACAAATACTTTCAGCCTGCTGTGAGACTCAAACCCATGTCGTTTCAGAAAGACCTTAGTTCACATGTTCCACATGCTTAACCACTGAGCCACCAAATCACTCTGGAATACATCGCCAATGTAAATTTTGAGGTTTGTAAAGAAACAAACAATGGCAGCACTAGAACAGTTTTGAGCCCCCCATGTTCTTCCAGAAACACCTCAGCTTACATGTTCCTCATGCTTAACCACTCTGCCACTAAGACAAGGTGATGTTTCTAAAGAAACACACAACAGCAGCGTGAAGTGTTTCACATCCACAGCGTTCCAGTAACGCCTCAGCTTACCTGCCCCAATAACTGAACCTCTAACTCATCAGTGACTTAACCACTGAGCCACAAAGGCACCAGGACAGCTCAAACCATAGGTACATGCTTCCTTACACTGCTTGGACGGTCAGTACCTGGGTGTTGAATCTGATATGGGCCATGATGGGAAGCCAGTGGAGGGCGAGGAGGAGCAGGGTGACATGAGCAGCAGCCTTGTTCGCGTGGAGTTTCATCAGCTATCCTCTCACCTGGGGTCTCATTCATAAAACTGAGTCTTACTAAAAGTGTACATATGGCCAGAAGCCTAAAAATTCACATTTATAAAACCGTGGACCCCTGGTCTGTTTTATACCGCTTGAAAAGGTAAACATTTACGATTTGATGGGACTGCAGATTTATACAAACGTGTTAATGTTTGCTCAGTTCGAACATATCCAATTTAATCTCCCAAAAAGCAATAGACAATTACAAAATCCGCAAAAAGAGAATGATACAGAGAAAGCTATCTGATTAAGTCTGTAGGCTACTTGTACATCTAAAATAATTAGACCACTGACACCCATCTATCTACTAGGATAACTATCCTAGTTATTTGTCTGTTGAATGATAAGATACAGCTGTAAAACAGGTTAGGAATAGGGTGTCAGTAGATTATTTACGAGGGTCATTCAATAAATAAGGTGATTTTTTTGGTATAAGGACTTCTAATACAGATAGAAGCTTACTTTTTTAAACTTCTTTTTCACATGAATGTAATTTCTTGTACAATGTACAAAATGTACAATTTTCTTTTAAAAATAAGTAAGCTTCTATCTGTATTAGATGTCTTTATACCGAAAAATTCACCTTATTTATTGAATGACCCTCGTATAATGAATGAAGTGAAGTTAGTGCGCCTGCTTCTGTTCCTTACGTAGACGCTGACAGGAGGTGGATCTTGGCCACTGGGTGGACGTGGCTGTTTGACGAAGGAGGACCGAGACTGGCGTTTAGCAGCAAACGATGTGATGATGTTGGACCCCCTCGTCCTGAATAAAAGACACCATTCGTGAGAACTGCTGGAGGGACCTGCCTGCATTAAAGACGGGTAACCTTTGCTGCGAAGATGAAGGTAAATTCAAGCTGCCGTCAGGTGCGAGACGCATCCGATGGAGCTCTTTCCTTCTCGGTCTCAAACGTCGGTCAGTCCGATTCGCTGCTTCCCTATGCTGCGGTAAGGAGACACGACACTGTACTTTAGCCAAATGCGTATGAATGTAAAAATGAATACAAAATTCTGCCAGGCCATTACATGTTATTTAAACCACACACTGGTTGTTACATAACATGTCAGAAGCAGCAGCCATAGCGTTGAATTACCAGTAAATTGGCACGGTAGCCTTGTAAGGTTGATGTTTATTAGCTCAGTTTGTACTACTGGATCCTGTACAGATATGGAGGCCTGCAAATAACAATATTAACATCTGGCCTTTCAGACGTCACACTTTCTGCAAATGCATGACGTTGATTCTGCTGCCTTTGCAAGCTCGCGCAAGAGGTTCCAGCTTCGCTAACTCACGCCTCGTGCTCACTGATCTTTTGCATCGTAAGGCAATCGTGTGTAATCGACAGGCTTGGAAGTTTTTGGTTTTGTAATATGCTCAATGCACTATGAATAAAACTGCATCACAAACAGCCAAGCCCGCCGAAACAAAACTCCACGGAGGAGGTTCTTTCGTCTAGGTTTAAAAAAAACCCACACAAACAAAACAAATGAATCACGAGACTGCGGTTATGGACGGCTTGGTGTGCTCACTGCAACCCAACGTTGTTTTCTCCATAGTTGTTCTAATGCACCTGAACTTATCTTCCTATGACGGGAAAATGAATCTACCCTCATGCAGTGTTGAGTCTAGGCTGCTGTCGAGGCAGACTCTGCAGCTACAAGCACAGTTTTTCCCTTTCATTTTGAAGAGCCTATGTGATATACTCATTGCCTGCTGACTGCTGACATTATGCTTTTTGACAAAGATGATTTGAACAGGCAGATCTGAAAATAATTAGACGAGTGAAGATATTGCAACCTTCAGAGATATGAGTGGCAGACGTTTGTGAAGGGCATGGCAGTCAGATATAAGACTGGTAGCAAAAACATAATTTTATGACCAGGTTATGGAAGTAGCTTTTCACATAAACATAATTCTATGCAAATGCATGTGCTGCTGACATTGTTTAATGCAGATGGTTGTAGTTTGGTTGTTTTATAGACGGGCCATTCAAGCACCTGCGCGAACACATTCTACTTTTAAACCCGATATCCCTGGATGCCTGCCCTCCCTTTAAACATTTTCTTTGATCAAGTAATGACAGGGATCTTCTGAACTGGCACAGGGCGATTCTTTTGGGAACAGGTCACATGACCTGCCATTGATAGCACTGCAGACAGCGTGAGCAGTGCAGATGTGAGACAGAGGGAGGCCCTCTGGATCGATGCCATCAGTAAGCTCAGGTGAATCGTTGACGTGTTGAGGTCGTGGCTCATTTGATGTTTGTGACAAGCAGCTTTGTTGTTGACATCTTCATCTGACTTCCCCTCAGTGACTTGGCACTGTTGTCGTCTGCTTGTGTGCTCTCTGACAGGCCCCAGTTGATGGATTCTGACATGGACTATGAAAGGCCAAACGTTGAGACTATAAAGTGCGTGGTGGTAGGAGACAACGCCGTGGGAAAGACACGCCTCATCTGCGCCCGGGCGTGTAACGCCACGCTCACGCAGTATCAGCTCCTCGCCACGCATGTGCCCACTGTCTGGGCCATAGATCAGTACAGGGTTTGCCAGGAGGTGAGTGGGGCAGGACATGCTTCTCCGCATGACTATTGAGATCTATTCATTTTGCGACACGCTGCGGACAGTTATTGCATAATAAGACTCGACTCTTTCTTTGATCAGGTTCTGGAACGTTCCAGGGATGTGGTGGATGATGTCAGCGTGTCGCTGCGCCTCTGGGACACTTTCGGGGACCACCACAAGGATCGGCGTTTTGCGTACGGCAGGTGCGATCTACGTGAAGCTGTGTGGTGATCTCACTGGTGCTGAGGAAACAGCCTGTGTGTGTGTGTGTGTGTGTGTGTGTGTGTGTGTGTGTGTGTGTGTGTGTGTGTGTGTGTGTGTGTGTGTGTGTGTGTGTGTGTGTGTGTGTGTGTGTGTGTGTGTGTGTGTGTGTGCTGTTTGTGCTCTCTCAATCCCCCGTCTCCCCTCAGATCTGATGTGGTGGTGCTGTGTTTCTCCATCGCCAACCCAAACTCCCTGTACCACGTGAAGACCATGTGGTACCCTGAGATCAAGCATTTCTGCCCCCGCGCTCCTGTCATTCTGGTGGGCTGTCAGCTGGACCTGCGCTACGCTGACCTGGAGGCTGTCAACAGGGCCCGGAGGCCATTAGCAAGGTGCTTTTCATTGAAGATGGATCACGGTTTTCCCATTTACTTTCTGCTTGCTCTGCCTGTGGAAACTATCCGAAATCAATGCAGTGTATTTTGTTCCAATGTCTTTCAGACCCATTAAATCCAATGAGATCCTGCCTCCAGAGAAAGGCAGGGAGGTTGCTAAGGAACTAGGAGTGCCATATTACGAGACCAGTGTTGTGGCACAGTTCGGAGTCAAGGATGTCTTCGACAATGCCATCCGCGCAGCCCTGATCTCTCGACGTCACCTGCAGTTTTGGAAGTCCCACCTGCGCAACGTTCAGAGACCCCTCCTCCAGGCCCCCTTCCTGCCACCCAAACCCCCCCCGCCCATAATCACTGTGCCTCCTCCCCCAACCACCACTGACGAACACCCGGGCCGCCTTCTGGAAGACTCCTTGTGTGCTGACGTCATCTTAGTCCTGCAGGAGAGACAGAAGATCTTCGCTCACAAGATCTACCTAGCGACGTCCTCCTCCAAGTTCTACGACCTCTTCATCATGGACGCACGGCCGGAGGAGGCCGAGCGGCCCCCCCGGCCGGCCCCCCTCTCCGGGCGCGAGCTGCTGATGCGTGCCGCCAGCTTCGACGTGTGCGAGAGCAGCGACGACGGCGGCCGGGCCAACCTGCGCGCCTGCACCAGCGACGGCACCCTGAGGGAGGTCGAAGGTCGAGGACGGCTCCTGTCGTCCTGGAGCAGGGCTTTTGTCAGCATCCAGGAGGAAGTGGTGGACGACCCGGTGACCTACAGCCCCAGACCCATGACCGTGGTGCACATGGATCAGTCCATGCAGCTGGGGCCCTTCAGGGCCGTGCTACGCTACCTGTACACGGGTCAGCTGGACGAGCACGAGAAGGAGCTGATGCACATAGCCCACATCGCCGAGCTGCTGGAAGTGTTCGACCTGCGGATGATGGTGGCCAACATTCTCAACAACGAAGCTTTCATGAACCAGGAAATCACCAAAGCCTTTCATGTCCGCCGCACCAACCGTGTTAAAGAATGCCTAGCCAAAGGAACCTTTTCCGGTGAGAGGATGTGACTGTGGTGTCGGATTGAAAGGATACCAAGCAGAATGGGTTCTTGGATGAAAGGGAGAGGGAAATGCAATTTAAAGAGAAGATAACTCATTTATCTTTTGTATTTGTTACAGATGTTGTGTTTAAGCTGGATGACGGAACGATTATGGCCCATAAGCCCTTGCTCATCTCCAGCTGTGACTGGATGGCAGCCATGTTTGGAGGACCATTTGTGGAGAGCTGCACCAAAGAGGTAAATTCATCCTCTTCATTTGTCTGAACTCGTCTTTAGTAATACATCTAAATGTATCAGAGACGTTTAGGGGGGGAATTTCAACCCGGGTCTATATCAGCAGTTAGTGCTCTGCCAGGGAGCTAAATTAATCTCCAATCCATCCTTTACAGCTTGAAGGCAAACAGGCTTCCTTATAAAAACTTTTGAGTAGTCTTGCAACATCGTGCCTTGTTTGTGATCTGTGCCGTAGGTGTTGTTTCCCAATACGACACGCAGCTGCATGAGGGCCGTGCTGGAATACCTGTACACTGGACGCTTCTGCTCCAGGGCAGACCTGGACGCCATGGAGCTCATCGTCCTGGCCAACAGGCTCTGCCTCCCGCACCTGGTTGCCCTCACTGGTAAGTGTCCGCTCCGCTCTTGGCACTTTGTGTTTTGGTATTGAACCGGTTGACATTGTAGAAGGTTCAGGTTACTGTATTTGTACCTGTAAGTAGATTTGCAAGTTTGCAGTGAGACAAGGCATCCATCTTGTACACACAGTTTTTGCTTTGGTCGTCTGTACAGTGTTGTTTTATCTTGAGTTCATTAAAGAGTATTATGTAGTGAATGTATGTACATAGCTAGTTTGATGAATAGTACCCCTTTGTTGTAGAACTTTATACAGTGACTGTGTTGATGGAGGCATCCATGATGGGGGCTGATATTGACGCAGACGTCTTGCTGTATCTGGAGATGGCCCAGGTAAAACGAAGCTGGATGCAGTCTATTGTTCCACTTTAATGCTCTTCTGATGCTGACTCAAGTTTTCCGTATCCATGACGAGAAAGCTCAGAGATAATAATGGACCAACGGCTTTAATGCACCCTTCTAGTGATGCTGTTCTTCACTGTATCTGTCATTAAATGATTTATATCCTGTGTCTGGCAGTTCCACTGTGCTCAGCAACTCACTGGCTGGTGCCTCCACCATATCTGTACCAACTATAACAGCGTCTGCCGCAAGTTCCCCAGAGATATGAAGGCCAAGTCTCCAGGTAATGCAAGAACCGCATTAATGGCCGCTGACTCATTTTAGACGCAAGCCTTTTGTGTGAGGTTGCTATTCACATTTTTCCTGCGCTAACGCTTGCATTAGAGGCCCTATAGGTTTGATTTGCTTTACTACCTTGTTCGTTTTACTGGGGGTTTCATACTAGTTAGCATTGTCTTTTGCAGAGAACCAGGAATACTTTGAGAAGCATCGCTGGCCCCCAGTATGGTACCTGAAGGAGGACGATCACTTCCAGAGGACTCGCAAGGAGCGGGATAAGGAAGACTACTTGTATCAGCGCAGACAGTGTAAACGAAAGTGGCTGTTCTGGAACCTACCGTCCTCTCCTTCAAACTCTCCATCGGGTTCCTCAGCTGTCATCTGATTGGTCCACAGGGTGGAGGCCAGGGCCTCTCGGGACCTATGGCAGAGAAGGGTTGTAAACACAAGGTCAGCAAATTTGGTTATAGGCCAAGCGGGTTGTTCTGCACTCTTTTTGTTGCAAATAACATTCACTGTAATGCAAAAACCACTAGACTCTCACTTCAAAGATCAGTAAAAAACTAAAATAAAACAATAGTGCTATTAGTGTTCTTACTGAGGTTAAATTAAATAGACTTTAGGACATCTCCCATCCTGTAATCATTGCTTAATTAGAACTAACAATCAAGTGTTGCTAATCAGCTGCACCAGACAAACACCTAACAACCAGCACACACAGTCTCAGTGATGTTAAGCACTTTACCCATAAAGTGTTGTACAATCTATAAAACTACAGAATATATACAGTACAATTTATCCATACCTTCAACAAGAAACACAAGCTACCAAATAGCTATGTTTCTGCAGTAAATAGGTTTTTTAATCCTAGAATAAAACCACTTGGACTATAGAGGGTTTGTACAGTTCTGTATTTGAATGTTTGTGTTTACACTTTTGAACAGCTGATGTTCACATTTATGTTGTCTTCTCTTAGGGATGTGTGGCTGTTTGTCACAAAAAGGGCTTTATATTCAGTTCCAGACCTATTATCTTGCAAGACACAGTGGAATCTAATTACAGGAAATATTTGTTTCATTTTGTGTTCAAAATGCTGTCATAAACAGAAATGCCAGCTTGTACAGTATAAATGGAATGTTAAAACTTTTGGAAGCTTCTGGAATGTTGGAACATTGACTGTCTTTGCACTGTCAAGCAGTCCTTGAAATCTCAATTGCACAGATCAGATGGAAGGATTTCTTACATCATAATGGTGAATGCTTCAATTTGGCCACTGATATGAATGCCTAGACATTCATGAACAATGACACACCTGTCACTAAACAAACACAGCCGTTATACATGATATCCTGTATGATTGTTGCATGACCAGGGGAGAGCTGTGTCTTGGACCCGGCCTCTACCCTAGCCATGGCTGACTACTGTCAACATATAATAATCTGATGTAAAAATGATGATTATAATATAATTATATTATTTGGCAGATACTATTACCTAAAGCAAAATGCATGGGTAATTTGAACCAGGGACATATTGATGTGTCTTCTCAGAATATATTTGAAGTGCATTAGATCTTTCTTTCAACTGTAGTTATAGACTTAAACCCATGGTGCTCATTGAATCATTAGAGTATTGATATATTTACTTGAGACAGTATATTAAGATAATGAACATGCATAGCTAAACTCTTAACAACCTCAAGAGTACATTTACACAGAAGGTCAGTCTGTCCACTAAAGGTGGGACTTAGAAATATATAAAAAATAGACTAGCAGAGTAGTTTAATATGAGACAAGCTTGTTTTGAACAGCTCCGTAGTTTCATACTCAAAACATCATCAGAAATCCCATAAAGCAAAGTGCTATGTGGGTGTCTTCATGCATAGGGTGATTCTTTAGACTGGCTGTTCCTTATGCTTGCTGATGGCTACTTAAGATGGTGGTCTGGTATGGAAACACCCTTTCAGACTTTACTTGAATTTGTTTGCTTGTGGTTAGACAAAGGTACAGATCACTTTTAGGATAGTTTTCAGGCTGTCTGAAGTAGAGTGGACAGGCCTGAGACATAATTTAGAATTAAGATTTTATTTTATATTTTTTTTTAAGAAAAAAAGCAGACCTTGAAGAAGTGAACACAGGGACCTTTAATTTACAATGCAGAAAAAAAATCCCTTCAATGATTTGATCCTTACCTGCATGATCAAATGAATTAAAGTGAATTATGCCTTGAACAGTATTAAGACTAAAAGAAAAGGACTGGTGTGTAAAGTGTTTATACGTGTGAAGTGTAACATGAAATGATACATTACTTAACATAGCCTACATTCAAAATCTGTTCGCAGTTCACTTTTAAATATCATGTACTGTACATAAAAAAACATTGTTTTGTTTAATTGATTACCAATCATTCCAAAATGACATTATTTTTCATTTCCATTTCTTGTTTTTACTCTATAATCAATGGATAGAGTTGGACCTCAGCAGTTAAATTTCAGTTTATTATTTCTGGATTAAGATGAAGAGATTTTAAGATTAAGATCATTCCTCGTGAATCGTGACAATCTTTTTACCTTGAATTCATATTTCAGTTGAAATAAGTCGATGTACCCTCCTCTATACTTATGCGCTGAGTCTAGAGACACCTCATGCCTTAATGTGTTTGACACTGAATGTAAATATTGTGATTGGTCCCGAGTGTGCTTGGCCTAGAGCTCAAGATGTACCTGCACCTTGGTACTGTATGTGGTGTACTTAACTGTAGGCTACATATTCCTACATATCTCAGCGTGAAGTCAGTGTAACCACTGGGAATCGCTTTTATTGTTGGCTTCGACTGTGATTAGATTTTTTTTTTTTTTTTCATGTTGTGAAAACTGAAATTGGGGAAATTACAAATTTTACAATCAGTTTGCAGACTCCTCCCCCCCCCCACCTCCATTAAATTAATGCAGGGATTAAAGAGGTCTGTCAGTCATTATTTTTACTTTAAATGTTATCATAATTGGATGGCTTGGTGTGGGCATTAAACATTGATCAGACTCAAAATAATTGATCATGGGTAATAATTGTTTTATGTCATTTGGAGGGAAAGCATGCGTTGGCACGTCAGCATCTATGCTGACTTGGTTTTGTAGTGTTCACTCATTGAGTAATGTAGCCTGACTCCTTTGCAGCAGCCTTCTATGGCTGCTCATGCTTAGATTTATATTAGAGACGAGAAATATAATTTGCTTTTAAGAGATCCCTTTCCATGTGTCTGGGTGCTTATCTTACCGCTGCAAAGCACAAACCAAAGGGAGTTTATAGCATAAAATAGGCCTATTTGTCGATATTCTGCAAAATATCTTGCATAGTTGAAAATACATTGTATTTACACGAAAAAAAAAACTTGAATGTTTTCTCAGTGTTAAAAGCCTTGCCGACATTTCTCCTCGTAAACATAGCCTAAAGTGGTTCTTGAAGTACGTTTGTATTGTTTTGAGAGCAGTAAATGAAGTTCTGTAGCATGTGTTCTTGCAAATTTGTAAATAATGGTTATTTAATAAATAAAGTAGCACTCTTACCAACCGTGCGCTGTGGGTAACCATGTCTGTTTTCATCCGCACGTGGGAAGTTGTTCAAATCTTGTTGACTCACGAGCGCCCGTCAGCTCGAGACCTGCACGTGTTTGTAAACACCTGTTACCGCTCGGCAACAACGACATTCATTTTTCTATTATATTCAGAGAAAACACTTACCGGTCAGTTAATTTTACTTTTCTCACTACTATCCGGCCTTATTGTAGGCGTATTTATTTGAACTGAATGTAGGTTACTAGCAGTAGGCTATGTATGGCTAACCACCAATACCAGCACACTGGCTTTATCTGTGATTAATATTCAGTCAGCAATTAGGCTAGACTACTGATTTATCAGTAATTATTGTAGGTAATTTGTAGGTCTATTCTCACAGAATATAAGTAGAATTGAACTATAAAGCATGACTGGTAGAAGTATTATACTGGCCAAAAGCATGCTGTTAGTTCGGAACCAAATGCCACCCCAGTGCTATTTTAAACCTACACATTTCCTGTATCTTCCACACGGGGGCAGCATAGAACATGAAATAAGCTGTCATCAATATTGTCAAATGTCAGGTGTTAGTACAGTATATAACCTGTCACAAGACCTACAGTCTCAGATTTAAGAAGTCTGAAGTAGTCAAACGAAAATTAAATGCTTTGAATCATTTGAATCATTTGTCCATTCATGTTTCTTAACAATTTGATTGCTGTGGAGTCAGGTGGCTCAGTGGGTTAAGACGTTAGGCTCATGATTGGAAGGTTATGGGTTCGATTCCCAGCTGTGGCATCATGATGTTGTGTCCATGGGCAAGGCACTATAACCTATTTGCCTCAGGGAGAATGTCACTGTACTTGCTGTAAGTTGCTTTGGATATAAGCATATGTGAAATGTTTTTGTTTTAGGCCATGATGCTGGGGTCCAAGCTGTTAGCATTTTCTGCTGCCCTTTTGGGGTGTGCTTTTGGGGTGCATCAAACCAAAAGAGTCACTCCTGAACCCGTCTTTAAAGCATTGAGCCGGTCTGATGCATCTTTCTGCGAGTAAGTATCTAGACTTGGGCGGTATGTACTGAGCCATATATCAGACTGTGGGCTCTAACCTTGACTTTGTAACTAACTTTGCATTTCTAGCGGTGGATTGCAAGTGATCTATCCAGACCTGGACATCAGCAAGTGCTTGGTTATTTCCAGAGAACATCGACTCCGAGAGAAGATCAGTCTAGAATGGGGTGCTCCTCTGGTCCGTCTCAATACAGCTGACAAGGTATCCTGTCCTTAATCTGTCTAGAAAGTGCAGTACATAAAATAGGGTTCCCTATGCCTGGACTATAGCATTAATAAGATTCTTAGACTATAAAATTGGCTCAATAGTTAATAATTATTATAATGAACAAACCAACCCCAGTGCTTTAATTTTGCATTATTTCCCAACCTGTTAGAGAGGATTTCTGATTTATTTCTTTTTGTCAACGCTGCAGTAGCCTAGGATCACCAGAGGGTGGCACAAGAACCTTATGTTTTATTCAAAGCAGCTCTTTCCCTGCTGTAAATTGTGGACCTAAATGATTATTCAAAACTGCCCAGACATATTTTCGAAATGTGACTGTAGTATAAAGATTATAGTATTATAAGCATGCATAAAATGAACAAATACATTCTATATTTTTCATCTGCATATTGGCAACGCTAGAATGAAACCAAAACCATAAAATATACTGACTGGATACCGTACATCTTCAAATTCACAAACGGGGGGGCCAAACAAAGCATGAAGGATTAGATTTGCAAGAGTTTAAGAGAGATTAAAATGATTCATGATTCAAGCGAGTCTTAATAAAATAATCTTCCTATCTAAGAAGAGGTACGACTTAATAAGGCGTTTTATTTTACCATTATTTTCAAAATACAAGTAATTGAAAATTCCTATTACATTTTTATTAGTATTGTAGGGCTATTATATTCAAATATGTAGACTATTTGGATTGAAGTAAATGTGAAAAAAATAAATATACAGTTGGGGACCCCGGGTAAAAAAAAAAGAAACTGAATCATCCAGGACAAAATGTGATGTCTTTAAAATGAAAACTTAAATTGAAAGCCACCTCAATTTAGAAGGTATTTCATAAATTCCAGACCTAAGCAGTCTAGCTTGATCATGATCTATTGCCCTTCTGTTGCCCAAACTCCAACTGATGTATGGTCGTATTATCAGTAATGCCGTCTTACATGATTCTCTTTTATTGGCTGAATCAGTGGCAGACAGCAAAACAGATTACATGTTAGATCAAATCAATACCAACTTTATTTACTGGGCTTTGAAATGTAATGCCCGGTCTCTAAGACACTTTTTTCATGCACGCACTCGCTAAGCCAGGTCTCTGGGATGTGATAGACTAGTCTAAGATACAAGAGAATCTGTGCACGTGTGTGTGTGTGTGTGTGTGTGAGTGTGTGTGAGTGGTGGATCCGTCTTCAGTTTGCTCCACGCTTGCTGTGTGTTCCTGTCTGCTACTCTGCCTCGGCGACGCGCTCGTGGTCGTTCAGAGTTCCCCCACTGTGACACCCACTTCATTCCGCTTCTGGAACGCCCTTGCGTGGAATTCTAACGAGGCAGAGTGGGCAGAGGTCCAGCAAGCCCACCTCTAAATAGCCTCTTATTACCCGAAACAAATGCAAAAAGACCACAGAAATGACACGAAAGAACACCTCATCTAAGCTTGGCAGTAACAATTTGCGACAGGACTTAATTTCCTGTTTCGCAGGGCCAGTTTGATGTTGTAACGCAGTTGGATGTTCTAATTTCACCATAAGAAGCTATGATGTCACGTAGACTATAAACAACTTGATGGAGATATGATTGTGGTTATTCACCTTGTCACTGGTGGTAGAAACCCCCTCTTGTTGTTTTTCAAGTGAAAAGTATGACTCCAGTCTCAGGGTAAAATACATAAAGACCAGTGAGGGGTGATCATAGTTCACTATGGACCAGTATAAGCAAGATTACAAAGGAGTGTGCTTGTGTGACTGGATGGCGACGGTAAGTAAACGTTCTTCCGAGTTCTTCACGTGCTAAACAGGCCAAGCCCAGGAAGCAGCTCTTTGTCCTGGGTCCTTGACTTCAAGCCTGCAGGATCCACAGGTCACAGCAGAGTCCAGCATGCACAAAAGACACGGGTACCTTCTGCCACGGAGCGCGTGCAGACGACACCGTCTTCTGATCACTGTGGTATTTGTCCGGTTGAAACCAGTTCACAAGTGTCAATTTGACTTCTCTTTAAAAAGCAGTACCACAGGCCACAGGAGTTTTCTTTGCTGAAAAGGAAGACAGTTGAGATGTTGTTTGGTGCCACTGGGCATATAGTCTTAAGCAGAGAGGATTACAGAGCCTAGTTTTTGTGGAGACTTTCCCGCGTCTGGTGGACGCTATGAGGTTTTAAACCATTACCGCGATTAGAACTGCTTCACCATGATCTCTTGAGCTTGCTTACTGCTGCTAATAGCTGTTTCCTCTCTATTCCTCTCAATATCTTCGTCTCTCTCTTTCTCTGTCTCCCTCTGTGTGAATGATTTTTTACGCTTTGCTTAAACCATGTGGGGGCGTTTAGAGAGGATTTAAGCACGACGATCCCCCCCTCCTCCTCCTCCTCCTCCACTTTTTTTTTCTGTGGTGAGTCTTGGTGTTCTTTTCTGCAAGGTTCTGATGACGACAGGGCAGGAAGACTGGCATTGCCCACGGCAGGCTGCTGTCTCAAAAGCTGCCCACTCTCTCCCCAGCCTTGGCATGGTCGAGAACACGAGGGTGGGGTTCCTCTTCATCAGGCCCCGTCGTTCCCCAGGAACCCCTGCTCGTCCACTCGCGGAAGGATTCCTCAAAGGTCTTCCTTTTTGGGGGAACGCGAGCGTCAGACATCAGGCGTCTGATTTCCTGATTTTCCGTGGACGAGCTTCTCGAAACACTCGAGCGTCCGAAGCTTCTCTTCACCCTCCCGGGTCGTAAGAGGAGATCTGTGGTCTGCTAACCCAACATGCCATGTCTGTCTAATTGTAAATTCAGTGTCATCAGGTGGGTGGTGTTGGCATGTAGGCTTACAGCAGCTCATTTAGCCTGGATTCAGCGTTTCTATTTCCCTAGCTAATGTTCCTATTTGTCATAATAACTACCCCGTTAAGCTGACCCATGAACCATTTGGTTCAGTCACTGCCTGTTCTTACACAACACAGAATGAATCACTGCAGCTTCTGACGAGTGAGGAATTACTACCAGTGTTACCAGAAGCGCGGGATTGATTATGCATATTCAGTCGAATGGAGGGAAGCAATAAGCCACATAATCCATGTTTCCACAAACAGGGGTGATTTACATGTTGTGTGTGGTGTCAGTCGAACACCGTTTCCGCCTCTTATTCTCATAACCAGAGCTGGGTTTAGATGAGGTAGAGGGGGTCAGTAGGTGAGCCTGTCGCTCCACGTGGAGCCTGGGCTGAGCTGAGAGGGAGGCTGGACTGTGGAGACCCTCGAAGCAGAACATTCACACATCTCCACCTCAGCCCCCCCCCTCCCCTCTCGTCCTCTCTCTGCTTTTATTCTATCATGTGTTCTCTTCGTGTTCTGCTTTCTTTCGATCGCTCTCATGCACTCACCCACTCCGTGGTTGTGACTTTGTCACCCCTTTATTCTTTTCTTCTTCTCCACCGCCTGCCTCCCTCTCTTCCTCTCTCCCGGTCCTCCCTCGTTCTGTTCTGGCGACGGCGGCGGCGTCGATAAGAGTGTAGGCAGCGGTAGAGCTTGAAGCGGCAAGTGAGTAAAAATATGATTTCAATTAAGCACCAGAACGTATTCTATCATCCTCAATGGAGGATGGGTGGGGAGAGCAGGGGGGAGGACAGGGGGGAGGACAAGGGGGGAACGGTAGTGCAGGGAGGAACTGCTGCGTGGAGGCTTGGAGGCCTGGAGAAAGATGTCTGTAGGTCAGCCTCTAGGGGAGGATTTATTCCTGCATGGACCTCCTAGGTGGGGCAGCCAGAGAAGGACTGCAGAAGCTAAATGTGCCCTCATACCGGCAATTACTCCCTTGATTATACTGTATTATATCATTAACATGGTAACACATTATAATCTTTTTTAATATTATAATATTTTATTAAGTCTAGCAGGGCAACATGTAATTAGCACACAAAGGCAGTAAATGGGGAAATATAAAGACCCTCTGAACCTGGGGTGTCTATGAATAGCGTTCATATGGAGACACAATCCCAGCCGGTCATATACATTGACTCAAAGATCTGTTCAAACAGAGATTCATGATCTGCGTTTGCTGTTCCAGATGCTTAAACCAACACACAAGATTAAATTTCTATTTATGTTAGGCACAGATGGAAAACCTGTCTGTAACGTTTCCCTGAGCTGTATCGTAGCACAGGCAGCCCTCAAGTCATCAGCACTTTTAATGTTGAAGGAAAGGTGGCACAATCACTTGTAATTTGTCATTATATTCTCTATAAAATATTGATGAAAACAGTTCACTTGGTAATGGCTTGAGAGTTGAAATTGGCCTACAACCAACAGTGTACCCATTCTCCCAGTTAAATTATAATTGTTTGCTGTTGATATTAGATTGAAATCATTTCAAATCAAAATTCTCTTCTCATTTGCTTACTTCACCAGGTAAGAGTCTAGCCTGCTGGTATCTGCTGCTCTTAAAAGTTGCCTCCAGTTTGTAAAGTATAGATTTGTAGAAAAGAAAGTTTATTTTTTTGTCTGTGCAACTCAGAAATCTTTTCGGATGGATGTCAGGGTGATCAGGATATTTTCCACGCTCCAACTTCTTACAGACACTCACCCGTACACGTAAGACCCATGTAATTGCTTTATTTCTTGTTCTTTATGTTGGACTGTGATGAAGAAGTTGGAGGTAATCGCAGAAAAGAAAGTTTGCATTCTTAAGGAAGTCTTGGCTGTGGGTACTGTGTTTTACTCAAAGTGGCAGCTCATCTGTGGTCCGGTACATGGCTTAGTTACAGTCCTGTTCAAATCCTCTGAATCACCTTCTGGAAGAAACAGCCACAGGGGTTCTCTTAATGCTAACTCGTTATAATGCCATTCCTCAGTAGTCTTGTTGTCTTAACTTTGGAAGAAGACAAGTCCGTAATGCCTTGTCTCAGGAGAGTTGGAGACAGAGCTTTCTTTTTCCTTTGTTTTTTTCAAAGGCAGATACGTATTTTGTGTCTGATGCCAATATTGCTTAAAATTCAATACGTGCCTTAAACCCATTGGTTTGTCACCAGAAGTCACCAGCAATAAAACGTAGAGAGACATAAAAAAGAGAAAGAAATGCAAATGAATTTCATTGATCAAAGCTTGATTTTTCTCTCCCAGAGAATGCAGCTGATAAGAGCTGGAAGTGATCAGTTCCTGTTCGTTCCTTTGATACCGTCGTCAGGAGGCAGTGACATTGGTATGCAAATGAAGAGTTAATCCCTTTACATTACTTTGTTCCGTTTTTTCCCTTTCATGTCCACACTCCATCGTTTCGAGCACAGCGTCTGTGTCGACGACAACTGCCAGCTGACTAGAAGATACGGCGAGATTCACAATCCCTCAGATCCAGGAGAATCAATCAATCCTGTTCCCCGAGACACCTGATCCAATTATGTAATTTGACTGTTTGAGATGAATCTAAACAAAGAACAGAAAACATTATTATATATACAGGTATATATACTGTATATATACTGTATATATAAGTTATAGTAGCTAAAAGTTGATGGGGTACAGTAACTGTAAACAGTGGTAAATATGATGCACAACAAGTCTTTACGGAGCCTTTAAAATACTACATTGAGTACTTTAAAGGTGTGCATTTCGACATTACATATGACACATAGATAACGCACTGATACTTTTACAAACAGATTACCAGCCTTATTAGAAAACATTTGATGTTAAGAATTAAGACCACATGTTGGCATGTTCAGTATAAGACCAAGAACCTCGTGGCTGAGATATTCGGTGAGATTGTGACCTGTGTGTCTCGCTTTTTTTGTTGTCCTAAGGGTTGGTGTTGAAGATAATACGGGAAAAAAAAGGTGGGAGGGTCTTACATTCAAGTAGCTTAAAATGCAAAATCTCCAATAAGCCTAATTTTCCTTAGCCAATCAACATAGCTTTCGGAGGGTTTTGTGGCAATAGACTCCACTGACTAACAAACCCCCTAAAAGAAAAACACTTGAGGTTTATGTAGCTTTCTTCAAAAATGTATCTAGACATTTATCCAATTTAATCTTCTTAACATATTAAAGTGATTTGCTTTACCCTGAAGTGTCTGAAGCCGAATCAAGCGCACCCCTCTAAATGCACTAAGACCTGGGAGGCATTGTGGGCCTTCAATCCCTCGAGGAGGTGGGCACAGGATTCAACTTTTTCCATAGGTGCAGCTTTTCTCTCTCCTGCACTGTCATTTGTTTTGGTCTCAGTTGTTGATAGTCCAACTGTTGCGCTCATTCAGTATGCTTAGGCATCAGTCTGTGCCAGAACTGCCCACACTGTCGAGTAGAGGTGCTCTACTCTGCGCCGTTTAGCCACACTGAAAGAGCTTTCTCAATGTAGGTGTTTGCTGAATTCATTGTGTGTCCCCCCCTCCACACACACAAACACACTCCCCTTCTCTGTGAATGTCAGGAGAGGTATGAATAATGTGATCACGGAACGAGATCCGCAACGTTGGCTTGATTTCTCTCGGTGCCAGCCTGTGACTGTTCAATAGGTCTGGGCATCCGTACAAGATGTTCTTAACCTTTTCAGTAGACAGCGGAACGCTCTAGGACGTCACAATGTGGTCTTTTCAATCTGGGCTTCTCGAACCGGACTCTTTGGCGTGCTTTGGTCAAACGCAGCTGAGTCATAATAAACTGTGATCTGTTGTGGATCTGCCCCAAGGCTCTCCGAGGCCCTGTCCGATCTGCATAAGGGCAGATTTCAACT
This sequence comes from Neosalanx taihuensis, assembly GCA_030340665.1. Taxonomy (NCBI): domain Eukaryota; kingdom Metazoa; phylum Chordata; class Actinopteri; order Osmeriformes; family Salangidae; genus Neosalanx; species Neosalanx taihuensis. The sequence goes on along the minus strand of CM059309.1, from coordinate 6,560,083 downwards.
GAGCGACAGCCTGTACGGTCATATTATGACCTTATTCCTTGTAATCATGTCACCTAATAAAGAAAACCGTTATGTTGATCTACAAAGAAACAATCATAATATCCTTAGAAGCATGGGAAATTTTGAGGTTAATGTCGTTAAACAATAGCTTGTTTTTATTTCAAATTCGTTTTTTTAATGTTATAGCTAAGAAATGCAATTAAATTGCTTTGATTGGTTCCTACTGTGCATCTTTAGAGTGCATAAGGTGCTTTAACACAGCTGTAGATACGTATGACTGAGAGGAGTCAGTGAGCTTAACATCGCTTATTACGTCTGCATAACATACCTAAGAAACTATATTGTACGTAAAAAATAGTCAGTTCTGGCATAATTTAGGGCCAGAACTTTTCTATGCTTCGCCGAAATGTCCTGGAATGTTCCTAAAATGTTCCTGGAATGTTCCTAAAATGTTCCTGGAATGTTCCGGAAATGTCCTTGGAAAGTCCTTTTTGGCTTCCTTTTCCCCTCAGTTGTGCCCTCAACAATGTCTGCATCATCCTGTAGTTCTACCTTTCAACCTTTAGTATTTCAACCTCAGCTGAGAGATAGTGGTTTCCCAATGGTGCCAATCCATACCAATTTTACCAAGGCAGAGCTGCAGACAACTTTTAAAACCCTTGGCAGGTTGTAGTTCTTCTTATAGCACAAGAAACTGGTGAAATTGATTGAGAGTGGAAGGTTTCAAAATAAAAGGTTTCGCCTTTCCTCAACAACCCATGCCTTGCTTGAAGTCGAAACCACTTTTGGCAAACAATGCTTGGTTTTTTATTTCTCTGTCTGAATCCTATCGAGAGATGCTTTAGGTTGTTCCTTGGGTGAAAAAAAGTTGATAATATTGCAAAGAGGGGAAAAAATGACTTTCTATGTTTGCAGGAATTGTGGATTTCTTCCATCCGTGAAATCCTAATTGTGCCTTGGAGGGTTGGTAGTATGTAGGGTATCTCTGCTCTGCTCTTCTCAACAGGATTTGTGTCTGTGTATGCTTGAGTATGTCTTTCAGCCTAAATGCGGATATAACCCTTTCAGTGCACAAGCCACAGATTCCTCGTACTTGCCGCTAGGCTGATCCTGTGCATCTTCAGCTTTGTGTTCAGACTCTCTTTTGGAACCTACCATTAAAGAAGCGCGGGGGGAGAACACAAGTTCTCTCCTGGCTGTGGTTCACCTTCGTAAGACGTTACGTAAATTGCTCATGAGCCAAAGCGTTGGTCAATAGTTCATGGTCAGCGTGGAGAGAGAATGAGCAGGGAACAGGGGACCTGAGATGAGATGAGACCACCACTTTGGAGGCCTGAAGAGGTTGTCTGTTGCCTGGTGTTTGTCCAGGGTCAGACTCCATCTGCCTGGAGCAGTATGGCCTTCTTGATGGGCCAACGGCAGGTTTGGGGATGCACATATCAGAGGGTTCAAATGACATGTATCTTTTTTCTCTTCTTTTCTTACTGTGGTTCAGATTATAGACCTGTGGCTGGGCCGATGCCCATCGGTGGCGTACTTTTCTACGTACCTTCGACGTGTTCGTGCATTTCTGTATTTCCGTACAACAAGTCAACGGGATTGAAGTAGACAGATGCTTTCTTTAAATGAAGCGTGGAGGTTGGCTCCGATGCTGCTGGTGGATCATTCAGATGGATGACGTGTGATTCCCCTGGGGAGAGTTAAACACAGCGCTACGGGAACAGCTTTATCTCTCCCGTGTTTATCAGTGTGTCAGGCAGACAGGCTGAGCTTGCTCCCTGTGAATGGACAAGCCCTTGAACCATAAACCTGCACGTCTTCTGATAACAGTTTGGGGCTTTTGTGATCGCTGTCATTTCGGGCCTTAGTTTTCCTTTTTGACGCGGCTAAATATATCGCCGGTTAGCAGAACGAGGGTTTCCTGCCCTTCAAAACGAGGCGCTTTCTGGGATTTTTGTGATTTTTGAAATCGAGCTCAGCTCAAAGAAGATGATTTTTCACTACAATTCATACGTTCGTATATAGCTGTGTTTTTTTTCTTACTTTCAGCGTGTCATTTTCTCCCTAAAGAACATGGGATCTTTGCTGACGTCTAAGTTGTCCTCCTGCTATGAGGTGAGATGTGTGCTCCCCGAGCAGCAGAGCTTCAGCGATGACATGGCCCGATTGTCAGACTGGTGGGCTGGTGACATCTGAACACAGACTGTTGGTCTGGCTGAAATACGTCAAGCCTCCGCACCCTGGGCACTTCCCTTTCCTCCCCTTGATTCACGACACCCGGGCATCGCCCAGAAGCCACTGTCTCTCCCATGCTGGAGGATCCGGTCGAGTCAACTGGCAGTCTGGACTTGGCTCTGCCAGCCCACATGCCTACAGTGCCCCCCCCTTTCCCAGCCTCCCTCCCCTCGAAGGAACGAGTTTGCCACCCCATGCAGAAACCTGTTAGTATCCAAGAAGGATGGCGTCAATAGCATCTTCCTACACAGACATTAGTAAACGGAGGCCACAAGAAAATGTGGGAATCGTTTACACTTGCCCACTGTACTACCATCAGAGGCCATAATTAATCATGAGCGAGAGAAAGAAAAAAAATATGTGGAAGTCTCCCTAGCTGGTGAGACAGTCAGTGCCTGTGAACCACTCTGACACCTTTGACAGCTCTGCTGGCCAGAAAGGAGGCCTGTCACAGTAAGGACGACCAGCAGGATTTGCATAGCAGGAAGTTTCCTATTGTTTCTATAGAAACCCAATCGGTAGAGTTTTCCAGAAGGTGCCATGAAGGGAAATCGCCTTTAAAGCAACAAACTAGCGTGTTCCCACAGTAAAGTGTGAAGACAGCGATGGAAGGGAACTCAAGGTTAAAGCGCTATGCTAACCATATCCACTGTGAAGAACACAGAGATGATGAATATTGTTTTATAGGCAACACTGTTGTGAACCCCCCTCCCCCTCATATTATCACAAACAAACTGGGTTTCCATAGAAACTGTGTACAGTCTTAGCTGCCTGGAGTCAAACCAAAATCCCATTCCAATATATTTTAAATTTAGAGCGTTTCTGTGGTTGAACATCGCTCAGTTTCCAGAGAGACCTTGTCGGATTTTCTTCAGGCAGGTACGTCTCTGAAATACCTTGTGTCAGTCAAAGTTGTGCGACTTTGAAAGTTAGAGGACTTTTAACAGACTGACTATGCCATAAAAAAAGATATTTGGCACTTGTTCCCATACAAATTATGTTTGTATGCACTCATTAGTGTATCTCTTCAAGTTGCACTGCAAGTTTAAAAGCATACTTAGATCAATATTTACACACACCAATACGTTGCACTTCAACAGCTTAATAAAATGGCGTAAAGATAAGGCATTATGGGTAGATATTTATGGATAGCTCCCTTTCCAAAGCTGAACCATATGTCAAATAATATTTTTCTCTGCTCCATTTAACATAGGTAGTTTCTGCATCTAGGCTATTTGGAACGAGGTAGTGCCTGTTAGTTAAGAGTACCTGTTAATGCCAGTAACTGTGCATGAGCGTGTGCATTTGCAGAAATGCTTTCATGGTGGTGAGTAGGTGTATGTGTAAAGCCACCACTAGAAAGTGTTGAAAGCTTCAGCTAGCAAGATCGCATCCAGGGTGACTAACAAGCTTAGCATCAGCGCTGCCGTGCTCGCAAGCATGCAGTGGTTAAAAAGAGGCTTCGGCATGGAGAGAAATGCAGGGGTAGTTCCATAGGCTTCTGCTAATTCCATCGCACCCCGAGTTTCAATCAGACTGTGAACAAACGTAACCTATATTTTTTTGGGGGGGGGGGGGTTTGTTTGTTATTTTTTAAATATGAGTATCATGGGTCGTATCAGTAAAAATTTGCGTTTCGATGTCAACGTTGGAAAGTGAACCGAGAAATCAGTACTTTGCAGTCCTTGACTCAAAACCTGCTGGATTCCGACACAACAGACACACACCGCAGGGTTGTGAAACACATAACTAGGTATATTAGATGCCATGTTTGTTAAGTCGTTGTTTGGCATGGCATTTTATAAAAAGAAAAAAGGTGTTAATGGGATTACGCAATTACAGTGGTATTTCACGTTTCCCTGCGATGCGCTCGCCTCCTCTTGAACTGGAGCCTCGCGCGCCGGCGCTCCTCGGTGACACACTGGGGCTCCGAGGCTGGCATGCTGGAAAAAGATGCTGTTGGATTCATTGTTCCAGGTGTCACGCTACTTTGGCCACGTGGTGCTGGTTACTGAGTATGGGGGGATGGGGGGGGTGGTGTGTCAGTAGCCACTTTGCAGTCTTCTTTGTGTGGGAGGGAGACGGAGTTAAAAATAGGCAAGTTTGAAGGTAGTGGGCAGCGTTTAGAGAGAAAGAGGCCTGATATTTTCCCTGGCACGGAAAAACGCTTTTAAACGTATCATACTGTTAAATATGCCACACGAGTTATCCATCGCAAAGCAGTTTTCTGTATTAACTGAAAACATGATGGGGGGGGGGGGGGGGTGATTTCAGGGTTAATGCGTCCTGATATGTAGATTATAGTTGGAGGAATAGTTTGACAAAAGAAAGCTCTTCAATTTCATTATAGTGATAAAGGTTAAGATGTCTTCTCCAGCTTAGCATTGATTGGCAGGAAGTGTGGATGTTCTAATTGAACCAACGGTAAGTTAAGCACACTTCACAGACAAAGGCAGCAACTTCACCTCCGTGTCTTTATACAGCGAGTCTAATGACAGCTACAGCATGTCACATGCAGTCAGTGCGTCTGTTAATTAAGGCACACAAACCTCACTTAACAGCAACAGCGCCTCCAAAAGAAAAAAACAACAACACAGCTTTCATATTTTTCTTAATCAAGTCCTAATCCTTTTTTTTGCCCAATCTGGTTGGCTGGTTGGAAAAGGTATGGTTTAGAATGTTCCTCGGTTCTTCCGAAGCATAAATGTAAGCGGAAGTCAATGGACAGCACCACTCTATTGACTAGGATCTGATTGTCCATGGCATCAAGGGGCCATGCAGAAAAATAAATGGCCCCGAGAAATCACTTTGGAGCGAGAGATGGGCTTTCTTGGAGGATCTGTCGGAATATTGTCAGAATGGGTTCCTTTACCCCAATTCCTCTGGGACCGATTACTGCACTGCCCTTTGGGCCTGGCTGAGTGGTGGGGGTGGGGGAGGGGTGCAGCAGGAAGGAGTGAGGTTACCAACCCTCTGTGCATGTGAGGGGGAGCTGTTATTAATGACAATCAGGACCTCCTCACCTCCCAGGTGGGTGACCCCTCCCAGGTGAGGAGCAGGCTGGAGCCGCACACGCCGCCCCCCCCCCCCCCTTCCATCTCCATCTCATCTGTGGGTCGGCCGCACCTTCCTCTCCCTGGGCAGGATTCAATTACTGCTGCCGTGACCTTTGACCTGGGTGAACCTCCTCCCCTGACCCCGATAGAACAAGTCGTCCAGACCACGGTTAACCTCTTCCAGGGATCCGTCCAGGGCTGCTGCCCCAGCTTCCTTCTCTCCCCGGTCCCTCCATCTCCCCCTCTCAACGCCATCATAGGAGTGGGACTCCTGCAAAAAACGCTGCATTCCTGCAAGTTGTTCTTAATGCGTGTCCTCAGATTGTCGTACCCAGCATATGTTGCAGATGAGCCTCGTCAGTCAAACGTGTTGGGAGATCTGACCCCGCCTTGCGTCAGCGTGGAAACAGGAACCATGGGATTCACTTCCTGTTGTAAGGACGAGCGCAGCCCTCCCAGCAGGCAGAAACTAACATCTGCCATCTGGCTGGTGTGTTTACCCCGATATATCCGACGTGGGTTTTTCTCCACTGTGTACATTTATGTGAAGTATTTCTACTCCGCTACGACAACAGTTCAAAATGTCCTCCCTTATTTATTTTTTTTTTTTACCTCAGACATTTCAGAGTTGCGTGTTCGGACGGATTTTTCCCTCATGTTTACAGATCAATCCTCCAACCTTGCTTGGAGCCGCAGTCGATGGTTGTTAAGCCTTTGCCGTCTCTTAATCACAACACAGATACCTGTTAATTACCCAACGAGTTCAAGTGTTTTCGCTACTTAAGGAGGGATTTGAGATCGATGCGCTGCTTTGCTTCGGGTCGGGCTGAGAGCGCCGTTGACCGTTTAATGAAACGCTGTGAGTTCTGCGAGCCTCGGCTGTTGGGGAAGGAGAACAGTGAGGATCAGCTGGATAAGCAGAGGGGATATTAATAGGCAGCTGCATGGACGACACGGTTTGGTATTGGGTCAGGGATAAACCGTGAACTTGTAAACTCACAGTGGGGCCTCTCTCTCTCTCTCCCCCGCTCTCTCTCTCTCTCTCTCTCTCTCTCTTCCTGCCTCTCTCACTCTCTCTGTTTTCTCTCTCTCTCTCTCTCTCACTTTCTTTCCCTCCCTCTCTTTCTCTCTCTTCCTCCCTTTCTCACTCTACCTCTCACTTTCTCTCTCCCGCTCTCTCTCTCCCTCTCTCTCTCGCTCTCTCTCTCTTCCTCTCCCTCTCTCCCTCTCTCTCTCCCTCTCTCTCTCTCTCTCTCCCTCTCTCTCTTCCTCTCTCTCTCTTCCTCCCTCTCGCTCTCTCTTCCTCTCTCTCTCTCTCTCTCTTCCTCTCTCTCTCTCTCTCTCTCTCTCTCTCTCTCTCCCTCTCTCTCTCTCTCTCCCTCTCCCCCTCCCCCTCCCCCTCTCTCTCTCCCAGCCCGGTACAGTGTGTCATCACTAGGCAGAGATACAGGCTCAAGAGCCCAAGCTCTCTCTGATTCTCAACCCCAGCAGAGTTCACACAAAGGTAAGCCAGGAGTTTACACCCCTCAGAGAGAGCGGCCTTGCAGAGCCTTTGTTCTGCACAGCCCTTCACCGGTACAGATATGCACACGTTCCACGCTGTCGACCGTGAGCCTTTTTACACACCGCAACACAGGTGTGTAGATGTCCCTTTGACGATATTAAAGCTAAGGACATCTTGATGTTGTCATTGTTTTTTTGGGGGGGGGGTCAAAAGCGACGGTGGGTAAAATACATGAGGTCCTGTCTTATCGTTTACATTTACGGCCACTGGTGGAGTTTTACAACTGGGAGAGGATTCATTCCCTCGAATCTAGTTCCTCCGACAGAGATGGAGCCCCCCCCCCCACCCTTCACCCACCCAGCCAGGCTCTCTCCAGCACCGACCAGCAGCCATGACAGAGCCACCCAGCCGGGGAGCAGGGCTAATTACAGCCGCCTGGCATCGCAGACGCGCTCCCGGAGGGCCGATTTGCTGTGATCACAGCAGGCTAGTGGGAGGTTAATCCCAGGAGACCGCAGACTCAATCTCCCCCGCCCCCGAGGCCCAACCCCTGGGCTCTGGGTCTGTGTGAAGGCCCGAGGGAGTGGCTGCGTTTCGGAGCTGACACCCACCCACCCACCCTGGGCCAGTGGGGCGCGGTAGGGTCCCGTGCCCGCCACCAGGCAGAACCTCCCCCCCCCCCGATCTCCTACCATCATCTGAACAGACCAGCTATAACCCACCAGGACCAGATTAGAGAGCAGAAAGGATATCAACACAGACATTAATGGAGAGGAACCACTTAATACTGATGAAAAAGACCAGGGAGTTAATGTATCAAGTGGAATGAAGCCAATGATTATCTGAAGGAAAGGGAGGGTATATGGTACTTTAGAGTTTAAATAGCCGTGTGTATCTAGCATGTTGTGACAGGGATGGCATTCATTAGTAATAAAAAAAATTATTAAACTTGGGCAGGGTAGAGTATAGCAGAACTGGTATGGTTCTGTAAGCGCTGGTTGTACTGTAGTCTATTCGTTATTTTCATGCGCGGTTATTTTAATTCAGACGGAAAGAAATATGTGTGTATCTGTTTTTTTATTTCCCCCGAGTCTTATCTGTGTGTAATTAATGTGGATTCTGACAGATGGAGGGAAAAAAAATGTCTCTGTAAGAGAGAGAAGGGTACATGCCACAATGTGTGAACTGCAACCATGGAGGGAGCATCATGGGATATTTTTTTCTCTTTTCCCACAGTGCCAGCTGGACTACCCAGACTCTTACAGGTAGAGACAGGCAAACTAACAATTGAATTTAACTGACCACTTTTTTTATTTCCTCGTATGGCAAAATATGTGCCGACGAATACGTTATTGCGTTCAGTTTTTTGTCTTTCTTTTGGAATTCTTTGAAATTTGCCTGCGTTGCGGAGACAAAATAATATCCAAGATTCTCTTTATTCAAAATATATAGATTGATGTGAAGGTTCCCGGTGGCCCCTAGGCCTGTTTGTCTAAGCTGTTGCTATTTTGGAATACATCAACGTGTGACTTAGATATTAGTGTAACTACGTTACGAGGCTGTCTTTGCCTCGTAGCACACTTGTACAAACGAGGATTACAAGTCTTGGGAAGGCAACAGGTCGTGCTATGTAAGCTCCCCGGAGGGGGTCAGCGATAGCAAGCGAGGGTCTGACTGACAGGCTGAGGGGGAGGATCCATTGTTGTCGGGGCGTCTGGGTAATACCTGCAGGCCCTATCGCTGAGGCGCCGAGTATTATCCTGTTATTAGGCTTAGCTGTTCATGCTTATTGCTGCTTGTCAGGTAGCCTGAGCATCTTAACTGTGGATGGGGCGGGGGGGTTGGAGGGGGGGGGGGGGGGGGGGGGGGGCATCTCCAGTAAGATATCCACGACTGCTGTCTTATCTTTTTGAAGGGCATTGGAGCTGGATGGTTTTTTTGTTTGTTTGTTTGTTCGTTGAGGTCTTCGTTGGTGTTTGGTGCAAACGCATGTATATATTTTTGTAATCTTTGAATGTTTTGGTAACCCCCCCCCCCAACACCACCACCCTCAACCCCCCCACCCCCCCCACCCCCAACACCACCACCCTCACCCCCCACCCCTCTTGCAGGAGCTACATCATGCTGTTAGCGCAACAATAACATGTTTTTCTTACCTGCTCCTAACACAGCAAACACATATTTATCCCCAGTCCAGGCCAGTTATAATTACTGCTGGAGGACTTTGTTGGACTGGAACAGCCTTGATTGGCATCTCTGTTTGAAGAGGAAGTGAACAAGAGTAAAAAAAGATCATCATATGGTCTGGCAGATTTTGGGCACACAACCAGGGTTGACAAATGTGCTCGTTCAGTAATTCAATCTGCTTCTATAATTCCCAAACTTTTACGGACGGACATAATGGAATATTTAGTGCCATTTAAGCTTCCAAGTCAGTGTCCAATAACTGTGATCATCAAGTGATTACTTACAGTAAAGTTGTCTCCAAGAATATTCAGCTGACAGATTGAAGGGCATGAAGAGATGTTGGCACTCGTGGAACGATGGCGTGAATATGTTCACAAGTAGCTGTCCCTCCACACTGTCCACTCTACGAGAAGGACACGTTTTTTTATCACATAATAATAGTTGTTGTTCTGTATTCACTTGTCTTTTTGTGTGTGTGTTTTTTTCAAGGGGAAAAAATATGCTTTGCTGATGGTGGACCCAGACGCTCCGAGCCGCAGCCAGCCAAAGAGAGCTCACTGGAGACACTGGCTGGTAGTGGACATAGAGGTAGGCAGAGACACACAGCCTTACAGACAGGATGTAGACATGTACAAGTTGCTTCAGATTAAAGCGTCTGCTGAATGAATACATGTAAACGTACATACATATTCATATGAGCTGCTGCTATTCATTTACATAGATATATTTACTGTCTGTGTATTACTACTGAGCTTTTACTGTAAAGCAACAACCATTTTAATGTTTCTTACATTCAACACACTGCCTTTTCTGATAGTATTGTCTGTTGCAAAGGGAGTAAAAATTATGAATGGCTCGGAAACAGTAATGTAGTTGGAAAAGGGGGGAGGGGGCATCTGAAGAATGTTTGCTCTTCATATCGTGGATCTTGTGCCGTGTGGTAAGCGGCCATGACAGAACAGTGGGAGGAAGTCGCCCTAAATGGCTGTGAAAGTTTTCAAGGCCCTCTCCCCCCCCCCCCCCCCCCCCCCCTGTCAGCGGCAGCTTCCCAGCGCTGCGACGTGGCGATGCAGGCGTGTGAGACTGTGATAGAGGAGAGCAGCATGCAGCCTCTCTCTCTCTCTCTCTCTCTCTCTCTCTCTCTCTCTCTCTCTCCCTCCCATCCACCCATCTAGCTCTCTCTCACCCCCAGCTCTCTCTCGCTCTCTCTCTCTCACCCCCCAGCTCTCTCTTTCACCCCCCAGCTCTCTCTCGTTCTCTCTCTCTCACCTCCCCAGCTCTCTCTCTCTCTCACCCCCCAACTCTCTCTCTCTCTCACTCCCAGCTCACTCTCTCACCCCCCAGCTCTCTGTCACCCCCCAGCTCTCTCTCTCTCTCACCCCCCCAGCTCTCTCTCTCACCCCCCAGCTCTCTCTCTCTCTCACCCCCCAGCTCTCTCTCTCTCTCACCCCCCCAGCTCTCTCTCTCTCTCACCCCCCAGCTCTCTCTCTCTCTCACCCCCCAGCTCTCTCTCTCTCTCACCCCCCAGCTCTCTCTCTCTCTCACCCCCCCAGCTCTCTCTCTCTCTCACCCCCCAGCTCTCTCTCTCTCACCCCCCCAGCTCTCTCTCTCTCTCACCCCCCCAGCTCTCTCTCTCTCACCCCCAGCTCTCTCTCACCCCCCAGCTCTCTCTCACCCCCCAGCTCTCTTTCTCTCTCACCCCCCAGCTCTCTCTCTCTCTCACCCCCCAGCTCTCTCTCACCCCCCAGCTCTCTCTCTCTCTCACCCCCCAGCTCTCTCTCTCTCTCACCCCCCCAGCTCTCTCTCTCTCTCACCCCCCAGCTCTCTCTCACCCCCTAGCTCTCTCTCTCTCTCACCCCCTAGCTCTCTCTCTCTCTCTCACCCCCCCAGCTCTCTCTCACCCCCCAGCTCTCTCTCACCCCCCCAGCTCTCTCCCTGCAGTGGAGAGATCTTGGCACAGAGTCCAGCCTTCATCTGTTCCCTCAGGCAGAGCATCTCCTCCGATGATCCACACGTCTCCATATTTTACACCCCCAAAATTGGGCACCGCTCCGATTCCCCCCCCCCCCCCCCCACCCCTTATTTCTCTTTGCATTTCGCTCTTCTTCATCCATCCGTTTGTGTGTTTTCACATTCTTGCGTTCTCACGCCAAACGCGTGTTAAGTTGTTGATTGCTTCAAATATTTGGGGGTTTGCAGACATGTTTTAATCCCCCTGCAACCCAGTGATCAACCTGGTAGATTAGCGTGAGTGTTCACAGAACCAGCCGTACAGGGAAGAAGCTTTGAACGCGTTCTGGAACCACTACTGTCCTTTCATCATGGCTGCTGGAGCTTACGCAGTCTAAATGGAACATAGATACACTGCACACACAAATAAAAAGAATCATACCGCTGCCCAATTATTTCCTGTACTGTATATCAATGAGATTTACTCTACAAATGGAGATTTTTGGAACAAATCTGTGTTTCAGCACCAAACAAATAACTACGGTAGATATACTGTATATAATTATATACATTTATTATGTTATATATTATTCATATTTGTTTTATCGTTTATAAATTGAACAAGTTGTCTTAGGGTTTTCTCTTTAGTTCTTTCTGATATCTGTAACAAAACGCTATGACCTCATTTCGGACTATTTCTCTTCATTTGCTCCTATTATTGCACACCACTGTCAAATCTCTTTATACCAGCCTGTGGATTTTCCAGTGGAGCCCAACTGCCTGGACATTTGACCTGCTGTGAATAAACACATATATTTCAGGTGCTCAGGCAGACAATGTAGCGGCCAGACCAATTCATTGTCCTGTCACTTGTGTGGGCGTTGACATGGATTACCTGTGGAGTGACTAGCCAATGGAGAAGGGCTGTCTGTCGGATACTGCGTGCTGGTTGGTCTGGGGGGTTAATGAGGATTCTGAGTGATTCTTACCCTCAGTGGGAGGTGTTTAATTGCCGGGAATAGAGAGGTGCCACCATATAACCTCGGTTTAGTTATTATATTAGGGTGTTTGAATGTGTTGGATTATGTCTAAATACCCTAGGGGGGTAACCTAATTTGGACGCATTTATGTTCAAATTAATATCCTGGCAATGGCACCTCTTAAGATTTTTCTTTTTTTAATATAAAGTCATGGTTTGACCCACTGCCAACACAGCAGATGACAAAGAATTTAATGAGATTGAAAGAATGATTTTTTCTCTGCCCCATACCTATATCAATTTGTACTCGATTTGTTTGGACATAGACATTTATAAACAGAAACATTTTCATATTTTAAACTGGGGGTTTGGAAGCCAAACTAACAAAGGTCAAATTGATGAACCTGGAAATTCTCACCAGTAAATATGAAAGAAGCACGCTCATTCGTTAATCCAGGGTTATCTATGGGCGTTCTGGATTGAGAATGTTGACGTAATTAGCTTGTGTTCTTTATCCTTGGCTGTAGTTTTGAAGGTGTGAACCAGCTCCCTCCATTGCTAAACATAGGGGGTCAGGTCAGCCTCTAGGCTGAGAAGCACATTTAAATGGAATTCTTAAGTCAGTGCTCATTACAGAAAGCATTGTGGCAGCACGGACAAACACCTAGCTTTGATAACAGGACGTACCTTATCCCATCGCTGACACCAGCTTTTGCCTTAATGCGAGCTGATAGTCGTCTCGCTAATGAGACAGTAAAACACAAACGAAACGCAAGTAGACTCGAGTTTCCGTGTTCAAAATGTTGACCTGCTTCACAACCTACAGCTCAGATCTCATTTCTCTTCATGTGTTTACATATTAAATACGTGAAGTCAGATGGCTCAGCGGTTAAGACGTTGGGCTCGTGGTCGGAAGGTTGTGATTTTGATTCCCCGTGGCTACCTGATGTTGTGTCCTTGGGCAATGCCCTTCACCCTACTTGCTTCAGGGAGAATGTCCCTGTATTTGCTGAAAGTTGCTCTGGATAACCCTAACCCATGGCAAGGAACCATGTCTGAGGCTTTGAGATGAATTCTGATGTGGGATTCGAACAGTGAAGCCGTTCTCAAGGATCCTTAGAGGGTCTCTGCTAGCCAGCTTTCCCGGACCTCTTTCTTTCTCTCTCTCTTTCTCTCCCCTGTTCTCTTTCCTCTGCTTTTTCCTGGCCCTCTCCCTCTCCCTCTCCCTCTCTCTCTCTCTCTCTCTCTCTCTCTCTATCTCTCCCTCTCACTCTCTCTCTCTCTCTCTCTCTCTCTCTCTCTCTCCTGTTCTCTTTCCTCTCTGCTCTTCAGTTGATGGAATGTTTCATTTTTGGCTTCTCACATTGTTCGCACCCCATCTTCTCACCACTCCTGTGGAAGTGTGTGTCATTATCAGACACTGGATCTTTGTCTTTTTCTTGTATGTTTTCTGTGTTTCGGTCCTTAAGTTTCTGAGCATGTGACGGCTCGAATGAGATGATCAGAATGGCTCCTGACCTTATCCTGTTTAGTGATGTTTGGTTTAGATAATTCCTAAATGGCAGTTATTCTTTCCTAATGATGCCCTGGAGCGAACCGCAATTTACAATTTATCTGCAACACTTGCAGTGTTTTGCATCAATCATGGGCAATTACCAAAATACTCTTAAACAGCTTGTTCTCTGGGTAACTAGGGAACCTCCAGATTGTGCCCCGCTCCCTTCCACCCGCCCCCCCTCTGTCTTCCCTCCGAGAGGCTGAATCGATGCAGATGTTTGGCTGTGCTCTACCCACGATAATTAACAAGCAAGTCATTAGTATCTAAAGTCTCCTTAACAGTAAACGAACTGTTGGGTCTTTTCTGTTAACCTCCTCTGGCTATAGTGGGAACGATGGTCGGGTCAGCCCCCGCCGCATGACCTTCCAGTTTAAACATGAGGAAATGTGAGAATGAGGGGAGAAATGAGTTCCCCCTGGTGCAGTGCTTGCGAAGGGCAGATTATCTGAACACCAGCAGTCTGTAGGAATACAGGGAAGGATCGTTTATTGTTGTTTCACCTTAATATGCGTCTCTAAGAACAGTGCTATTGGGGTTCGTTTGCATTTTAGCCGCTATTAGGTCCCAACGTCAAAGTCCAAACACACAGATTAAGTCTGTGCGGCTTTTTTTCCCTCGATCTCACTGTTTCAGACCTGACTGCCCGTCTTCCCCTCAGCTGCACTCTGAATCGTCTTCTTCTTGTTGATTGAGTATAAACGACCTGCGCTCAGGGACCAATCACACGGTTACTTCCTGTCCACGGAACATAGATGGCCAGGTGGACGTGTCTGACCTCAGCCAGATATTCCAAACCGTTCCACCAGGGACCGGTACTGCGATTCGGAATCCGTCCTGTTCTACAAGCAGGGGCCTCCCGGAGGGGGAAGCTAAACCCAGCGATCAGCTGTTGAACAAACAGAGAGGTATTGTGGCCCCTGCATTCCAGCAGCTGCTGCTCCCGTGTTTGTGCGAGCTGCCTGGGACCTCCTGGGTCTCTCATCCTCTGCTGCAGCGAGATGTCCTTTGACTGCAGACGGAATTATATATCTCCACTCCCCCCTCCCCTCCCCCCCCCTCCACACACACACACTCACGCACTTCAACCGCCCCCAAAGGGCTGCGCTTTTTTGGAGAAGTCAGCGTGTCGAGCACCAGACCCTCCGGCTCGTTGGCTGTTGCCGCGAGTGATGCGGTTCCGGGTCTCTCTGTCGTTGGGAGTGCTGCTCCGTGGCTCTGGTACGAACGCAGCGCTGCTGGAGGTGCTCTGCTTGTTTCTGCTCGTCCTTGGAAATGTGAAAGCAGCACGCGCGTTTCACCGAAACACATCTCAATGTTCAGTCTGCAACTTGGAAGGGAACGAAAATTCTGTGGTTGGGTGAGGAGGAGGAGGGGGAAGGGGGAGGGGGAAGGGGGTCACATAATTAGATGTATTCTAATGCATGCTATTATTTAAGAAATATTGACAGACAACTTCCCCCGTGCTCCTGCCAAAAAAACCTGTTTCCCAAAAGGCCGCTCAGACCCTAGTATGCAGCCTGAACAAAGAGAGCCAGGGCTGTTATTCATAATTCAACTCTTATTGTGTACCCTCCTAAATATTTCTTATTCTCTCCTCCTCTGCTGCTTCGCTCGCCACGGTTTCTACCGCTCGGTCCTTTTGCACTGCATGCTGGGAACATCTGTCTGGCGCCTGTATGCAGCCAGGCTGTGCAGATTGGAGCAGGTAGCGGAGCACGTTGCAGCCCGGCTAATGATGAGTGCGTCTGCCCTCTCTCTCTCTCTCTCTCTCTCTCTCTCTCTCGCAGACGACACAAGCTGCTGCTCCTCGCTCGCTCGCTCCATCCGCACGCCCGGGGAAACAGATTTCCAAACATATGCAGTGTGTTTTTTAATCCAGCTGAAGACTTGAGTTCCCAGCAAACACGGGTAACCTTACGGGACATCCATATCTTACGACAAGGGGGTGGGCGCTAAGTAATTGAACGTTTATTTTTTAAATTTTCTCCTCTTCCCTTTAATTGCAATATTTTTTTTCTGCTCCAAAGTTGCTCAACACACACATACCCAGGTTAACAGTTTTGTATGTGTTCGGGTTTTGAAAACTTTTATAGAAGGGTTTAACAGTGCTAGGTAATGAGAATGCAAAGTGTTTGTACTTGCAGTCACCTCAGCATAAAAACAATTATTTACCACATAAACATTTCAAATAGTTGTTATATTTATAGTCAATTATAAAATGGCTTCATCTTTTTTTGTATTGACCTATACCTTTCTATTATATTACTTCATCAGCTGGATAGATTATTTATTTTTGCGGAAGTTCATTCTCAATCTTGTCTTGCTTCCAGTAAATTAGGACTCAGATCTAGACAAAAAGCTTTACCCCCAGTTGCACAATAACAATTCATATTTCTGACATGTCCCTTGGTGCAGGTCAACAATAGTCTCTAACATTGAGCCCATCTGGAGGGGCTTAGCGCTCAGGAGGCTCCGGTCCTGATCCTCACACCGGTGTCAGAGGTGCAGCTAAATGAAGTTCAGCTTGAGGAAGTCAACCGCCTCACTGGAAACAGCCAGACACTCCCTCCACCCACCCGTCCATAGTCTTCACACTCGTGCTTTTTGGGTGGGTTCAGGGAGGTTGTGTGTGTGTGTGTGTGCAAGTAAGTGTTTGTATGCTACAACTTCTCCAGATGTGTGGCCTGTTGATTTTGTCTGTTGGGAGGAAACTCATCGGTGTACGTGCATCGCTGGTTTTGCGTCTACTTATACCCTGTTTACAGCCTATTTATGGTCCGCATTCACTCTCACACAGATGCTGAAATTGCTGTCAGAGGCCCCAGCTTCAGTGCTGTGTGTCTCAGTGGTGGACTAACAGCTTCAGTGCAGTGCTGTGTGTCTCAGTGGTGGACTAACAGCTTCAGTGCTGTGTCTCAGTGGTGGACTAACAGCTTCAGTGCAGTGCTGTGTCTCAGTGGTGGACTAACAGCTTCAGTGCTGTGTCTCAGTGGTGGACTAACAGCTTCAGTGCAGTGCTGTGTGTCTCAGTGGTGGACTAACAGCTTCAGTGCTGTGCTGTGTGTCTCAGTGGTGGACTAACAGCTTCAGTGCTGTGCTGTGTGTCTCAGTGGTGGACTAACAGCTTCAGTGCAGTGCTGTGTCTCAGTGGTGGACTAACAGCTTCAGTGCAGTGCTGTGTCTCAGTGGTGGACTAACAGCTTCAGTGCAGTGCTGTGTGTCTCAGTGGTGGACTAACAGCTTCAGTGCTGTGTCTCAGTGGTGGACTAACAGCTTCAGTGCAGTGCTGTGTCTCAGTGGTGGACTAACAGCTTCAGTGCAGTGCTGTGTGTCTCAGTGGTGGACTAACAGCTTCAGTGCAGTGCTGTGTGTCTCAGTGGTGGACTAACAGCTTCAGTGCTGTGTGTCTCAGTGGTGGACTAACAGCTTCAGTGCTGTGCTGTGTCTCAGTGGTGGACTAACAGCTTCAGTGCAGTGCTGTGTGTCTCAGTGGTGGACTAACAGCTTCAGTGCTGTGCTGTGTGTCTCAGTGGTGGACTAACAGCTTCAGTGCAGTGCTGTGTGTCTCAGTGGTGGACTAACAGCTTCAGTGCAGTGCTGTGTCTCAGTGGTGGACTAACAGCTTCAGTGCTGTGTCTCAGTGGTGGACTAACAGCTTCAGTGCAGTGCTGTGTCTCAGTGGTGGACTAACAGCTTCAGTGCTGTGTCTCAGTGGTGGACTAACAGCTTCAGTGCAGTGCTGTGTCTCAGTGGTGGACTAACAGCTTCAGTGCAGTGCTGTGTCTCTGTGGTGGACTAACAGCTTCAGTGCTGTGCTGTGTCTCAGTGTGGGCTGCCTCTGTTTCTGCTCTCTGCCACCTAAAGGGAGAGTTACGTAAGAGTCCTCCTCCGTCCACACACACACATACACACACATACGCACACATACACACACATACACACACATAAACATACATAGATGAAAAAACATGCACATAGACACACACAAATCAACACACACACACATGCAAATAAATACACACACACACACAAACACATAGACACACACACATGAACACACACAGATAAACACACATGCAAATACACACACACACACACACGGTCAGATCTGGTGTTGGTAACCTTTGACGGCTCTCTTCATCGCTATAACAACTGACCTCCTTAAAGTGATTTTTCTGGTTGCCGTAGTTAAGATGACTGAGGATGTTTCGGTGGACAAGAGGAATCAGATCAGTTTCAGTTATCTCCCTGTAGAAGGTTGACGAATGCGTACGATTGACAAGGAGACAGGAATACCAAGGGTCATTATTAGATGGGACAGATTCAGCGCACAGGCGTCACTTCTTTCATTGACGTTGCGATTCTTGTGGTGTCTCTGGTCCTTCAGGTTTACCTCAGCTTCTGTCTCCTGTTTGGATTAGGCTTCTAACAGTGTTTACAGAGGCAATGGTGTCATCTGCTTTGTATGTCAGTGTGTTATCTCAATTTTCACCCGGCACATTGTCCTGAACGTATCACAGCAACACCCCTAGAAAACAGGGGCAACCCTGAAAGCCCTTTCTAATCCAGTCTGTCATAGTAAAGACTAGTAAAAAAAAAACATAATAATCCACATTGGACACTCTCCATGCAAATACTGTTTTATAAAACCGGTAGCTCCACACATAAAGATTCTTTTAATATGTGCCCTCTTTCTTCACACCCACAACCATTGTGTTTAAATCCTTTTTTTTTTCTTTTTTTTTCCTGAAAAGATTTCTACTCACAGCTACAGACAATGTTCCCCCACACAAGCTGTCGTCTTTGTCATCCCCCCTTAGTCAGTGAAGCAGGATCTTTGGCTGTCGTCTGTGCGCTCGCTCTGTTTTTCAGGGGACAGGTGGGAGCTCAGTGAAGTCTGCCTACCTGTTCCTGGGTAAGCTGGTCAATCTTGGATGTGGAGAGCCGGGTGAAAGGAAAACGGAGGAGGGATGGAGGGAGAGAGAGAGGGAGAGAGAGAGGGAGGGAGAGAGGGAAAGGGAGGGGGGGAGAGAGAGAGAGAGGGAGAGAGGGAAAGGGAGGGAGAGAGGAGAGAGAGAGAGAGGGAGAGAGAGAGAGGGAGGGAGGGAGGGAGGGAGGGAGGGAGGGAGGGAGGGAGGGAGGGAAAGGGAGGGAGAGAGGAGAGAGAGAGAGAGAGGGAGGGAGAGAGAGAGAGGGAGAGAGAGAGGGAAAGGGAGGGAGAGAGAGAGGGAGAGAGGGAAAGGGAGAGAGGGAGGGAGAGAGGAGGGAGAGAGACAGAGGGAGAGAGGAAGGGAAAGAGAGACAGAAAGGGAGAGAGACAGAGAGACAGAGGGAGGGAGGGAGAGTGGATGAATGGTGGGGCGGGAGGGAGGGAGGAAGGGGAGGGAGACAGGGCAGGCGGGGAAAGCACACTCTCCGAGGGGGGCCTCTGTGCCTCTTCTGGGGGTGAGGCAGAGGGGAGGAAGGCATGCTGGTACAAACAACTCCCCGACAATTATCCTCCCCTAAAATAGCCCTCACCCAATGTACAAGCTCGCCAGCTCTTCCACACACAACACAGACCTTGAAGACCTCCAGTGGCCTACGCAAGCTTCAGTGTGAAGATTTTGTGTTCTCTTTGTACATGATTATCACCACTGATGATTGCACGAGCTCAAAGATCAAGACAATGTTTAATCAATCGGCATGCTGAAAGGGAGAGATTTAAAAATGTTTATATATATATATATATAATCACACTAGTATTTGTGTCAGAGGACCAATCGTATTATACCGGTATTTTCCTCTGTAGTTGAGTAGGGAGTATTTTATGTTGAAACATGACTGAATATCCACATTTGAAGAATGTTTTCGGCCAAGATGATTTGAAGCTAACTTTGTTGGACAGGCAGTTGTAATTGAAACGGTTGCGTTTTAATTAGTAATGGGAAGACTTGGCCACAGATACTGAACAGTGAGTCAACAGTTCAGCAGATTGCCGTGGCGATTTTGGAACCCCAGCAGGTCCCCTGACGACCAACTGTCCCCTGAGTGCTCAGGCTTTAGTCACAGGGCCCTTTGAGCTGGTGCAGGAAGTTAAGGGATGTTCGTTTTGTTTTTAGAACGACAAATGCCTCGACACAGCAGCAAAGCAAAGACGCATTTACAGGATGTCAAATGAAGATGTGCGCCTATTTGTTCTGGAAGAAGGAAGATGAGATATACTATATCTCTCTCCCCCCCCCCCCCCACCCCCCATTTGAAACTGGAGTAACAGTTATTCTTGGGTTTGTACGTGTTCTTCCTATCATTATTCTATAGGTCCGACAACGATAAACTTGCTGAAAGACCCCTGATCTGTACTATTGACCATTATCATAGCCACAAGCTGTCTTTGTTACAGCGTAGCGTTTATACGCTCCTGAGGATGAGAACCTGTTTACATTCCAGGGTGCCACAGTTCACTTCCCTCCACAGCTCGCTCCCGTTCCAAAGCACTGTATAGATTTCTTTCAGCTGATGAAATTAAAAAGACAGCAGTGTGTGTGTGTGTGTGTGTGTGTGCTGTGCCTCGCAGCAACACAATTTGCCTGCGAGTTCACGATACGGGTGGAGAGGGGAGTTCCTTTGGGGGGATTAAATCTCTCCCTCTCTTCCTCTCCCTCCTTCCCTGCCCTCCACTCTTCGCAGAACACAAACAGCTCGCAGGCCTGAGCTGCGGGAGAGGCACAGCGCACTCCGCCACTGCGCTGCTCACAGGTAACAATCACCACGGGGGTCAAAGGTTAAGAGGTATTGTGGAGCTGGAACTCTTCTGTGTTCTCCTGGCAGGGCTGAGCAGCACAGAGCTCAGCGTAGCTCGCAAGAGAACGTTGGCGGGTTCTGCAGCGTAGAGTAGGTACTACGAGAGAGAGAGAGCTCTGCTTTCGTGGGGCTTTTTGAATAGCGAGTAGATAATCCATTTAATCTGTTAATTATGCGGCACTATGTGGATGGATATTGGGTTAGCTGGACCTGCGCCTAACCCTCAGTCCTGGTTTGAGGTGCCGCAGACCCCCCCCCCCCCCCCCCGGATCAGCTTGCTGTTCGTAGCCTCTGATCTCAAACTCACCTTCACCAGACCCACATCAGATGGAGTATGGAAATACGCACCCCGGAACAGGTGGAAAGCCGTTAATCGCCAGGAAATGTATTCTACGGATAGCGACCGCAGACTCCACTGGTTCAACACACCGTACGTTTTCCACCAAAATAGGAATTAATAAAAGATGCGCTTCGGACCGTAATTACTATTCAAACAATTATGTACTTAGTTTCTTCCAACAAATACATCCCATATATTGTTTTTCCTCGGTTACCAAAGCACCCCGAAAGACTAAAACCTTTCATTCCGGCAAAGGCCGTTATTGGTCACCGTCAATAAAAGCATAAAAGCATTTATTTCCCACGTTTGTCAAATTAACAGCATACTCCATCTCCCATAGGACCAGTGAGGTTCGTTAACCCCTGCGTGAAGTGGGCCAGGTTTCCTGCAGTTACAGTAACCTCTGTTCAGTTCCTGCTTCAATTATAATAGAAGAATTAAACAGACGAGCCATTCAGAACAGTCACGCTGCCTCTTAAATCCCTTTTGTACCTGCTCTCAGCTGTTAATGACTAAAGACAGTGGAGGCTGCACGTAGCTAGCTGCAGATGCTGCCCATTGTACTGATGGACTGAAACGCTGTGGATGGATGTGAAGGTTTACAGGTGCAACACGGTTTACACAACAGATCGGTGTCGGTTCGTCTGTTGTGTTGACTGTATCGCTTTAGATTTAGCAGAAATGGAAGAAAACAAACATCCATCAACATCCAGGTTTGGCTTTTAATACGTTTTCTGCTTTTGGGCCCCTTTTGAGGTCAAAATTGATTAGATCTTAAATTTGGATTGACCTGTCCCCAAATTGTGCCCCTCTCCCCTCCAAACTGTAACAGAACGAGACTGACCTTGAAGGAATTAAGTGTTCAATTACACGGCTGCTGATCTCCCCTAATGGACTAGTTAATTAACAAATTGGATGGACTGGCCCTTAAGTGAAGGCCATTCTCTCCCTTGTCCACCTCCAGTGTCCTCCTCTTCCTCCTCTTCCTCCTCCCCCTGCCTCCTCCCCCTCCCCCCATCCTCCCTCGGAGCCAACAGGTCTCTTTACGCAATCTATTTTGAGGATTCATTTAAAATTTTAATCGTTAATTTAATTGCGCAAAAAGCTCTTAAACGATCTTTTCCGCCTACTCCCCCCCTCTTGTACTCCACCCCCCCCCCTTTTACTCTGCAGTACCTGTTTCCCAGAGAAATAGAGTATTTCCATTATACTTATTTTACTTTTAACCTTACCTATGATCTTTTTTTACTTATATACTTATCGCATTATATTATATCATATTTCTAAATGTATCCTGCTGGTGAGGACGCATCTGCAGCTCTGGCCGTCACCAAGGCGCCCATGCGCTCTGCGGATGCCTCGCTCCCTGTGCGCAGAGCCAGCACGAGGCTGGGATTTTCCACAGCCACCCCCGTCAGTAGGAAGCCCTATGTGGGGACATGTCAGCTTCTTGTTTGCTTGTTGTGCAGATGAAGCCGGGGGTGGGGCGAGTGGGCAGCCACGTTCCAGGATTCCCTCCAAATGAGTCATCCAGCCCCCAGTCTAACAGACTGTTACCTTGGGAACTCGGGCTAGGGGGTTCCCTCGTCAGGGTTTGCGCTTAGAGACATCGCTGCCGCTGCTGCTACTGTGGCACTCTGTGCTCAACGAGGAGAGTTTTAGAACCAGGGCACAGGTGAGGATGGATCACCTTCAGCCACGCACTTGTGTCCGCTGCCTGGGGCCTGTCTGCTGCGGTGGTGGAAGGTCCTGCTCCGTCCTCCATAACCGCAAGGCCTGGCTGTGCAGCTAATGCAGTCTAGACCGAATAGATACGTATAGTAATGAGTTTGGCCAGTCGTTTCTTAAGCCAGTGGTTTGAGTAATAGAGTGCACAGCTTAATGAGTCCATGCCGAGGTTGCGCGGTCTGGCCAGTAATAGCGTGTCAACGCGGCGCTGCGTAACCGCGGAGTTCACTTAATAACCGGACTGTTTACGGTCATTACCGCGGCCCCTCAAACGAGCTCCTTTACCGGAAAAGCCATTAGTTTTGTCGCAAGACTTGTTAAGCGGGTTAATTTGTCGAACTGCCCATGCATTGGAGCAGATCTCGTGTCAACTCCCACTGTCTCTCACCTCTGGAGCCAGGCAGTCCTCTCCGCATGCCCGACCGCGCATCACCCGCTCGGCTACTTGGCTACTTTATCATTTAACCAAACGACCGTCTCGTACTCGACTTCATTTGGGCCTTAATTGAATGTTTAGCCAAGGTTCAGGGCATCTTATCGCAAGATACGCGGCGCTTTGAACACGGATCGTCTACGGAACGACGAATGATGTAGAGAGACGATCCAATATGGATGCTTTGTGTTTTATTGTATTAAGGCCAGCAGACGTGTGGATTTCACTTGCTACAGAGATTATCGATTTACCGCGTCTGTAACAAAACGCGCCACGACGCAAGATACACACCGTGCACTCTTTTGTTCCTAATGAACAAGTTATATTCAAGAGGGATTACGTTATCGTGTCTCTCTGCTTCTCCCCTCGCATTCTATTGTTGTCAGCAAGTTTCCAACAAGTATCGGAACGGCTAAACTGCGCGCTTTTTCCGCCACACTCTGAATACTAATTCACGAATCTTACCCCCGCGATGAATGGAGACTTCAGGGAGGCGAAGATGAGGAGGCTCTTGTGGGCTTGGCGTGAGCGGGGATAGGAGGGGGGGGGGGGGGAGGGGTGGCGGCGGTGCTACAGTCCAGCCTCAGAAATAGAGCTGTGAACACCATCTGTCCTGCTCTCTCTCCCCGTCTGTTAGCCTGCCTGCGAGCGCAAAAGAGAAAGAAAAAAAAAGGAGAGCGATGCTCTCATAACTGCATAAGAAGGAGGATGTGGGTGCTGAGTGTCGTAGGTGTGGGTTTTCAGGGGTGTGCAGGACGGGGTGGGGGAGGAGGAGGGAGGTGGAGGAAGCAGGGAGATGGATAGAGAGAGAGGTGGGGGGGTGGGGGGGGGGACCGGTGGATGAGTAACTCATCGCTGACAAAAGGGAAGCACGCACCCACTCAGACGACGAGGAGCGAAGGGGTGGTTGGGCAAGCGGGCATCCCTGGTACCCCTCCGCGGTCCACCCACCCAGACTCCCACCTCAGGGGCTCTGACGGAGGATTCCGGCCCAAGCAGGCTCTCCGTTTTGTGGACGCTCAGCCAGGACTGCCGGAGCAGGGATCCGCAGATGATGTGTCTGACATCTCAACTCCTCTGCATCCACGCAGGCCCAAAACGTTCCGTTCTAACATGTTGGAGCAGATATCTGTGTTCCATAGAACGCGTGAGAAATTCTTACTGCGCAACATTTTCGATTCATTCTAGAATCTTTCTGGTGTACGCTTCCAATACTGCATGCTCTGTCATTTTCTGTGAAAAACCTAATGGTTGACTGATTCTGTACACTTGTTTTTTTAATTATAAAATAACGGTGCCCTTTGATGTTTTTGTTGATAGTATTAATTATGTGCTGGTATTTCGTTGTCTGCAAATCTGATAATGATATGAAATGATGAGCCTTGACCCAACACGCGCATAGTGCATAGCAAACTGCATAACAGCAAGTGAAGGACAGTGCATTGAAATTATTGTTTTTTTTTTACCTTGAGCTCAAAGTACATGTCCATCTTATGATGGCATCGATCAAAGATTAGGCTTTGTCAATACTGTATGTAATACCTGAATCCCCACAAAACACTAATTGATTTAAGGCATGAGAAACCTTTCAGCATCTGCAACACCTAATGTAATATCTACTGTACTGTGTACACAATGTTCAGTACAGTTCACTGTAATATCTACTGTACTGTGTACACAATGTTCAGTACAGTTCACTGTAATATCTACTGTACTGTGTACACAATGTTCAGTACAGCTCACTGTAATATATACTGTACTGTGCACACAATGTTCAGTACAGCTCACTGTAATATATACTGTATTGTGTACACAATGTTCAGTACAGCTCACTGTAATATCTACTGTACTGTGTACACAATGTTCAGTACAGCTCACTGTAATATCTACTGTACTGTTTACACAATGTTCAGTACAGTTCACTGTAATATCTACTGTACTGTGTACACAATGTTCAGTACAGCTCACTGTAATATCTACTGTACTGTGTACACAATGTTCAGTACAGTTCACTGTAATATCTACTGTACTGTGTACACAATGTTCAGTACAGTTCACTGTAATATCTACTGTACTGTGCTTTCTCTCACTGCCGCTCGATGGACAGCAGAAAACTTCCCATATTTAACTTTGCCGTTGAATGATGTTAAGCACCTCGGAGGTACACAGAGACTGTTGTGAAAAGCCCAGATCCAGGTACCCTGTTATTACGTCTATTATAAAAAGAAATCAATTATCACGCCTGGATCTCACAGTTGTACCGTCCACGCCCTCTTTTGACTTGCAAATAATTAACACAGCCAGCCGCTGTCCGTCAACCTGTGATCAGGCCTTTTCACACCCGGAGACACGCCCCCATGCTAGACCCCCCCCCGGGGGGGGGCGTCCAGTACGTGAGAATGTCATGGAGATAGGTGTGAGCTGGTCTCCCTCCAGACCGCCACAGACTACAGCAAGTCCCCCCCCCCCCCCCCCCCCCCTCACCACCACCACCTCACATCAACTTTCTCTACTCTGAAACTTAAAAGTTATCCGCCTTCTGTTTATTTGATTCAAGAAGGAAAGGTTTAGCCTATTGGGAGAGTATTTGATGGCAGATAAAGAGATTGCAGGTTCGTATTGCCGCTCTAAAGTTGAGACACTCTGGAGTGTTGGCATAGTGAATACATCATATGAAGTGCCTTATACTGGATGTGGTAAATGTCAGGCTGAATGACCAAACGTGTTTGTCAAAGATAGAGTCTGTGCTTCTTGTGTGCATCTTTTGTATCCCGTTCACAAGCTGTCTTCTTCCAAAGTCTCCTTAGCTGTTATTAAGCGTTGCCGTGAATTGAAAGGGCATCGGGTTCCGAGGAGAGCGTGCGAGGAACGGAAAGCGGGAGAAGTGGGAAAAAAGAGAAAAATAGACAAGAGTTGCATTGCTCAAATGTTGACTACCTGTTGCTATGGCGATCGGTTTGAATCCAGCAGGCTTTGGGTCTCTTCGCTCGTTCTAAATAAAGCTCCATCTCGCGCTGATCGGCGCAGGCTGCAAGTTCTGTTCTGAAACTATTCCGCAGAAGCCACACTTGGTGTCAGTCTGAGCGGCAGCGCTGCTCTTGTTCCATCCGTTTGTACGGATTTGACGTGCCGATCGGACGGTCGCAGCCTTTGTCTCGCGAACGCACGGCTCTCAATGCTGCTGTGTAGACAAATGAATTCACAAGTGAATCACATCATGGATTGATTTTGTGTGCGTGTGTGTGTGTGTGCTATTTAACGAAAAGAGAGATAGACTAGTTGTGTCGTGCACACCGCATGCTTTCAAGCCTTGGGCCTTGAATGGGAAACATCTACGTTGTACCAGATGACCTCCCGATCGATGTTCCTCGTGGATCACAAGGCTGACGATCTGCGCGCACAAAGGACCCCCGCAGAGACGAAGCGTTCGTCGGCATCGTCGATAGGCAAATCATCCTTTTGCTCTCTGCCTCCCCCCCCCATTGTCTGCAAGCTCCCGTCAGCGCTCGTAAACGGTCGTAACGGCGCCACTTCCACGGACGGAAGGTGAAAAGGTCGCAAGGTCCTGTGTTCCGCAGCCTCGTGATCTGCAATTAGTGCCGTGCCCTCTCTCTCTCCCCCCCCCCCCCCCCACCCCCACCCCCCTCGGCCAGCGCGTGGTGGCGGAAGCCGGCCTCTGTCTGGGCCCCTGCCCGGGGGCCCCTGTCCCTGTCCGGGCCCGCTGGACCGTGGAGAGGCTGGGTGCCTACGTGCCCCGCCGCAGCGGTGTCCCTGTGTCCGCCACCCTGCTCCCACATGATCACACACACGTCACCAGGGACCAGATTGGGTAACAGCTTTCCTCCTCGGCGTGGAGCTTTCTGGAAGCGCTCGTGATTAAACGAGCCCTCGGGATCGTCGGGTTTCTCCTGATCATTCCTCTTCTTCCCCGCGTTGAGGTGCTCGGCCTGGGATGCTGATTGGAGATTGGATAGGTGTTCTTGGGGACACAAGGCAGCTACAGCACCGGTTCATCGTGTGTGTGGCGTTCGGTCCTTTGCTATGCCTCTGCTGTCCTGTGGGGGGCGCCTGTGTGTGGTGAACGCATTGAGGGGAGGACAAAGTGATAAGACCAGTACTGACAGCAACAGGAAGACGAGGTGATCTTGCTACTTGCTGTTTCAATACAGGACAATGTTCTAGAAACTACCACAACAACTAAAGGAAAAGAAACCAGTTTTTCTTTTAAATTCATGTTAATTTTTCAATATCTGTCAATGTCTTTTGACCGTGATAACAACAGCACTGTAATTGATGGCGTGGGGACTTTCATTGTAACCTCCCAAAACGTTTTGGAAGCTTTCACGGACATCATAATTAGGTCCTTGCCTCCCACACAAAGCATGCAGTCTTACTACAGCAAGCAATCAAGTTTATTAAAGTAACATTCCACAGCACTGTTTGCAGGGAAGATCCTGACCATGCGCTCCCAGTGAATCAGTTTAACCTGACAATTATAGGACATGATCATGAAAAAAAAGATCCTCAGCTCTTCTCAATCCACACAGTTCCTTGTTTCTAGGCAACAGGAAGTTAATATACAATTAATAATATGGGAATGTGCTATCCTGGAATCCAATCACAGACTTAATTTGCCAGGGAGTTGTCTTTGTCTCCAGATATTAAATATTGCGGATCCTTAACGTAGTAAGCGCTGACACCTTTAAGCCGAGATGGAGCATAAGAGTGGCGTCTCCTGTAGAGCAGAAGCTTAAGGCTAGCTCCTTCTAAGCCGGAGGTTTCAACCCTCAGGTGACGAATGACTGTCTTCTCACAATCGCTCCCCTGACGCTGGTGTTTTAATGGAACCTTACTATCTCGGAAGCTTCCGTATTAAACCTGCACGCGCATCGGACTGTTCGCCCCATCCCTAAGGCTCTGACCTCTGGCGTTCCTGTTCCTGTTTGACAGGGTGCTGCGCTGAGGAGAGGGGCTGTGAGGGGAACCACTCTATCTGGTATGTGTCTTAACCGAACAGAGAACACTTTCAACCCTAAACTCTTCGGATTTCATTTGAAATGCGTGTTCTGGTTCGTCCGGCAGAAGTGATGGTTTCTCTTCCCTCCTGTAGATTATTCCCCCCCGACCCCTCCGCCCAAGTCTGGCCTGCATCGTTACCAGTTCCTGGTGTACGAGCAGCCGGCCAATCAGCGACCGGTCCTCACCCAGAAGGAGGCGTCTTCCCTGGGTAAGACTTCCACTCACACCTGCCTCGAGAAAACACCGTCTCTGGTCTGTTCATGGTTATTAATAACTAGAACTACCATCGCTGTACCACAGCTGCTCACTCCATCACAATCACAGCTTCTCTACTCTAAACCTGTTATCTTCAAACCATGTATATATATACACATCTACCAAAGTGAATATCTTGATATCACTAACATATGGACATCTAAAGCCTGTTCTAATTGTCTTCAAGATTCTCTATAGCTACACTCTACATGGTTGTCTGCTGTGCAAAGGTAAAGTAGCGCGCTGTACAATAATTGCAGGCGCTTAATTAAAGTGCTTTTTGAGCCTGTTTCCGAAGACCATTTTCTCAAAGCGCTTCAGCGTAATAAGGGAACGTCGTAACGAGGTTAGCGAGCCTGTTTTTGGCGGCACATGTAGAGGCAGGGCCTGGGCCAGGTGCCGGTGCTTCCTGCACACACCTGCAGAAGCCTCTGATGTGGCCCTGCTCCGAGGGGCCGCCTTCCTGCCCGCATGTCATCCGTCTTGAATCACCGAGGGAGATACGATTATGAAATGAAGCTAATTTATCGTCTCCGTAGTTTCCTGGGTTTTCTCTGTCTGCCGTCGGAGCGCTCGTTTGGCGATTGTTCCCCGCTGATGAACCTCTCAATAAAAATCCCTTGGAAATTCTGAGGGAGTCGCTTTCTGTAAGTTTTATTCAACTTTTTTGTTTGTTTTTTTTTACCCCAAAAACCTTCCGGTGTGAGCGACTGCTCTAGACCCCTCACAAGGGGCGTGTCTGCTTGTCGGCTCCGCTCACGGGCCTGGCTGGTGATTTGACGAGAGATCAGGCTGTTTGAGACTTCAAGGAGCGAGTGGATGAACGAGCATGGCTGCCAGTCTCTCCGCCGTTTGAAGTTTTTGACAGCAAACAATCCCACCACATTAGGCTTGATGATTGTTTGATGTGGAGATGCCGAGAGAGAGAGAGAGAGAGAGAGAGAGAGAGAGAGAGCGGTGTCAAATCCGCTGCAGCCTTTCACTGGTTAATTTATCCAACTTGCCTTTCGGGGTGATTGACTTGGAAATAGGGTCTTTTTTTATTAAGGTATTCACCTTGTCAAAAGCAGTTTTGGGAAAGTAAAACTGACGGTATGAATAATATCCCAACATTTACAGTTTATGATTTGTTCGTTTGACGCCGGAGTTTGACTACGTGGAGGCATAACCATGTTGATAAGTTCAAGTTCATAACCCCCCCCCCCCTCTCCGCTTTCTACTTCAGCTGTGTTTGGCAGAGGGGCAGTTGGCCTCACAACACTCTGTGATCCAATTGAGCCCAGAGTTGGGAGAATGAATCCTCCCCTCGTTAACCCTCCATCATCGCTCGCTCTCAAACACTTCCTCTCTGCAACACTCTGCTCTCCCTCCGAAGGAAATGAAATTAAGATATCAAAGCTTCAGCCCCATAATCCAATATGAGCCTCAGTGCAGATCCCCATGTCTACGGCACGAGGAAGACGATGGCCGCCGCGCGGCAAAGGCTGCCTGGCGATACCTCGCCGCCGGCGCTGTTCCTCGTTGCGTTGAAGCCGACAGACTCGATTGCGTCGGTGTGTTCTCGACAAGCGCATCCGATGGATGTCTCAGCCAGGCTTCAGCAGGGCCGCAAACTGCTAGTCCTCCCTGGATGAGAAGCGCAGGGGGGGATTCCCATATCTCCCCACCTCCCCCGATAAGTATGTTCACTGATTAGCGTCTGTCCTCCCTCCATGTGGTATGACACAGAGAGCATTTCTCATAGCCCTCTGACATTAATTGATGTGATTTGCGAAGGGAAGGCATTCAGTCGTGGGTGGGAGAGACTCCTAATGATCATTTTCCACTTCCAGTGGCTCGATCCTTGACTCGATTTCATCTCGAACATGTCGTTGTTGTTTCGTGTTGTTTTTTTCTTCTCTTATTTTTCGTTTTTCATCTCGCGGGTCGTCCCTCTCGGGCTAACAAGGTGACGCGTGGCGCGAGGTGGAGCGTTCGCCGCGGGGGGGGGGGCACCGCGGGGGGTCCCGACGTGCCTCCTGGGTTTAGGTGATGAGATGTAGGTCAGGGGGCCGGATGGAGAGCCAGCTGGTTGTTACACAAGTGGCCGAGGGGGGGAGGAGGGAGGGCGTGCCTTGCTCCTGGCACCGGGCGCAGGGGGCACGTTGGTGGGGAATGCCCTTCTCTGAACGCGCCCCAATGCCAGGGCTCCCACCGTCCAGGGTGAGGGCAGGCGTGGGCGCCCAGGCCTCGGTGACATCTTTCAGCCAGTTGGCAAAGCCTCCACTTGGCACGCCGCTGCTCACCGCTACGGTGCCAGTCTGTTGGCTTAGAGGTGGTGCCGTAACAATGAAACAGGGAGGGGTGGACATGTCTGTTTTAGCTGGTGTGAACAGATGGTGAGAGGGGAAGTATTTTATCTTTTCTTCCTCCTCTTTTTACCGTCCAACCCAGATATTTATTTTACTAGAAGCGGGGGGAATGTTTGCAACAACAGACACGTATCCGCGGTATGATGGTGTCCTTCTTCTTTAAATCTGTACCATTTCTCCGAGGGTGTTCCCGTTGGGGTGTTGCAGATATCAGGACAGTGTGTGGATATTTGGGGGGGGGGGGTGGTCTCTGGCAAACGCTCCTCAGCCCCAGCTCCCAGGGTCCATACTGCCAGCTCAGCATGCAGTAATTGAAGCCATTTGCAATGTTGCAGTGTTGTAATGGTCAGATCTGTGTCTCCCACACACCCACAGCCCCTGTCATTAATCAGAGCTCAGGAGTCAGGAGACCCAGGGCTGAAGCCACAATAGCCCCCCCCCAAGCTGGAGCCAGGAAGCCTTACACAGTCTGCAAAGCCCCGAGGAGGCTGGGGAGCACCGGGCTGGTTTAACAGCAGGTGTCGTGTGGCTGCTGTGTGCCTGAAGCCTATTCTGGAGTTTGAATCTCCCAGTCACATATCGTTAGCTCGGGTGCTAATCCTGGTTCTGGGGTAGGGGGCTAGCATCTTGAATCTGGGGGTCGAGGCCCTGCCTCTGGGGAGCTCTGGCCTAGCGCCTCCCCTGCCTCACCGCCTCCCTGCTCCTCAGAAACGGGGGAGGAGGGAGGGAAGGAGAGTGAGGGGGGGAGGGAGACAGTCCTATCAGCCCTTTCCACTGGCAGGCAGATTAGCGAGGTGGAAACATGTTGCTGGCCCGCAAATGAGCAGAAACAGACGGGCGCCTATTTTAAGGTCATGTGTAAATATGGGCGTTTGCAGGATGGCAGCCCGGCCTGGGTGACAGCACCCACTATTGTCATTTATAGGTGTTTTTGTGTGTCTGAGCTCGCTGGCGTAACATGGCAGCGCTGGAGTCTAGACCTGACCTCATGAGGCTGTCCAGACCCTGCACCCCGACCTTTACCGTGACCTCTGTGAACCTAAAACGTGCTCCAAAATGAGACACGCCTCTCTCCGTTAAACAGAACACGTGTGATTTTGGATTTCACCCCCCAAAAATCGAATGCAAACAATGTAAAAATACAAGGTTCCTTCGTTCAGAAATCCAATTGAAATCCGTCTCCAGGTCCCTCCGCTCCGAAGCTGGTTATCCTCCAGCCCACAGTGGGGAGAGGCAGGTCACTGGGCGGAGGGCCCCCGCTCAGGTGAGCCAAACTGGGGTTGGGATCTGCAGAGGCGTTGCATTATCTCCCCTGGAGCTCAGGGCCACGGGGGCCACTGGGGGCCTGTGTGACTTCATAAATGCAGGTCACTTAACTCTATTGCCCTTCCTCAATTCCAGAAGCCCTGCCTGTGAGCCATTCTGATGCCCTGGGCTGCCCGGCACATTCCCAAGCACCAATCGTCTTCAGGTTATTATTCAGCGTCTCCGCCAGCTGAGCTCCGAACCTACCGTGACCCCGCAGTGACCCCGCCGTGACCCCGCCGTGACTTCTTCAGAGCGTGGCTTCCTGTGGCTACTGACGGAGGGAGGGAGGGAGGGAGGGACAGCAGAACAGCTAGCAGAGAGCGGAGAGTGTCACAGATGTCACTACTTAACACGCTCAGATGCAGTTCGTTAGCGATTCATTAGCCTGGTTGTAATTGAGATATGAGCATTGGCATCAGGTTTCTTGTAAAGGTGTTTTGAGTCACTATTACATTTATTTTACATGGAACATTTCTTTATATCTTAAAGGTGGGATACTTGGTTTGTGCGGCCAATCTACGTGTTAGGAACCAAACACAGTTACATGCATTGACATAAGACAAGCAGGTGTAACACAGCTACAGTATATTTCCTTATAAAAGAAGAAGGAACATGCTGTGGTTATTCTGAGGCTTACGAATACGTGAGTTCACACACCCACACAGACACGCAGAGAAACTATACACAAAGCGCCTCTGTTGATATTGTGGTGAACTTGACTCAATTGGGGCTTCCCCTTAAACAGTAAAGCAAGGTTTGACCTCTTAATAAACCTCCTTAGTCACTTCAGAGGCATCAACATGGTTGTGAAATGAACATACATGACAGTAACATTATTATTAGATCCTTTAAATGCTCCCATGAGCCCAAACACTTCAAGTGTTGTTTGCAGGGGATAAGTTCACAACAAGACAAGAGAGCGAACGATGAAATGGTACGAATAGTGTCGCCATGTTAAGAGCTGCTTCTACCGTCGTCTCGGTGGCGGGAGGTTGAGCTGGGAGGCACTGCAGGCTTGTTAAACCCATGAAGTGATATTGTCATAGCAGCCGGACGGCCGTCTGGTGTTTGTTTAAGAGGGGAGGGAGAAAAACAGTCCACGAGATTGAATCATATCTTTCTGCCAAGCGGTCTTCGCGTTCCCACCTCCAGCATTACAGAAACATGTTTTATTTTCAGCAGTGCTGTTCTCGGTGACTCACATCCCGGGGCCACGTGCTCCTCTTCTAGAACTCTGCCTCCCCTGTAGAACACGGAGCGAGCGGGGGGGAGCCGCGTTCCCTCCTGCGCTCTCTCGGAACACGTTCTCCGGCGCTCGGATGTTGCGGCGTTGAGTTCGTGTGAAGGCGCACGGTGAACTCTGTTGCTGCTTTTCACACCCTATCAAACTTGTTTTAGGTTGGTTTTTTTCCCCCACGCCATTGACGAAACATTCCTCAAGAGATCTGTCACTCACAGTGTGACGTTCAAAGGCGTCAAGGAACACAGGTGGCATGAATTTCGCTCTGTCTCTGTCTTTCGATGCAGGTAACTGGGATCCTGAGGACTTCACCAAAAGGTTCCACCTGGGACAACCTGTGGCGGCTGTACAGTTCCTCACCCAGAACCACAAAGACTAGAAGATTCCGAGCTCCCCTGTGCAGGTGTGGGGCCGCTCCAGAGGATCTCAGGAGGAGTTTTCTTAAATACTATACACACACCGTACATGCGCATGTTGGATAGAATAATGTAATAATAACAATGCATTCATTCAGTAGATGCTTATATCCAGAATGATGCACTGGAGGGAGAGGGGGGATTTGAACCTGGGGTCTCTTACATTTAGATAATAACATTTAGCAGGTGCTTTTATCCAAAGCGACTTACATTTACTACAGGTAGTGGCAAGTAGGGTGAAGTGTCTTGCCCAAGGACACAACATCACAGTCACAGCCGGGGTTCCGAACTCATAACCTTCCAATCATGCGGCCAACGCCTTAACCCGCTGAGCTGTCTATATTCAGATGAGTTGAAGAAGCATTTCTTTGCGCTCTTACTGTCCTCTGTGTGTTTGTAGATGTACCGTAATGCCGAGTCATCCCTGACTGTGTGGCATCATGAAGCCTGCGGTTGTTGATGCAGGTCTCAATATTGTCCTCGTCAGAGGGGTATTGGGGGGGCGGGGGGGCTTTTGCTACTTTCCAAACACTTACGGAAAGGAAGGGAAGTTGGTCTGATATCGTCGTTCTGCGAGCGGAAAGATTTTCCTCTAAATCAGGGGAGGAAATACGTCAGGGCCGAATAAGGAAGTGGGAGGTGAAACTGAGACCACAACACAAGCGGAAGCCACAGTGGAACTTGAACTAAAATACTTGCTGCGGCTGCTGCTGAGGCCTGCAGACAGTGACAGGCTGTGACAGGGAGATGTCAAGGGGCTGGCGGCTTGTCTTGTTGTTTTCTCGGTGACGTGGGTTTTATCATTTTTCCACTGACCGCTCCCCTCTCTCTCTCTCTGAGCCAGCGCGTCTGTGTCTGAGAGATGAGAGACACGTCTCCCTCTGGAGGACGAGGGTGGGGATCCGACGTCCCTGAACGCCAACTTCAGAACCGTGAACCCATGTTGAACTTTAGGTGGTTGCGTAATGGCTCACCTGGCAGGCCTGCAGAGGATGCCAGGGGATAAACTTCTCAACCTTTTGACTACCATGGCCACTTTTCAGACTTCCAGAGGCCTTTGTAGAGGACGGGTCAGAGTACCCCCCATAAGGAATATTGGTTTCTTACCAGTGCCTATCCTATGGGAGGAGTTTGTATCAATACCCCAGATGTCTGAAAAAGGCTGGATTTACATGAAGGCCTTTGATGATTTGATGATCAATGATTGGTTGGTGGTTTCATTGACCCTGCTTGGTGTCTCATCAGTGAGCTAGGCTGTTGTAGGTAATATGGAGGTTTCTGTTCCTTTGGTGGTTAAGCCAGCCTTGGTAAACCTCTATGTGCCCTCTCGATGAACTCCAGAAGATCATTGATCAATTGTCCTGCATTCACTTTGTTTATCTCCCAGCCCAAGAAGACGAGGCGCTTCGCTTCACAAACGAGACAAACAAACTGTGGGTAAGACTGAGCAACAAACTAAGTATTCAACCCGAGCAAAGTCTGCGCCTTGTTTTGAGGAGGAAGCCGTCAATCAGCCAATAGGATCTTAACCATGACGGGTCATACAGGAAGGACACAGGAAGTTATAGCGTGACACCCTACTTCACATGTCGAACTCATGTCATTCAGATCTGTCGGATATCTTTCCACAAAGCGATGTTAACTTTCTCAGTCGATGAAATCTTCCAACTCACCAAAACAGCTGGGTTTTGGTGTTCAGCTTGATTGTGTGCCAACAACCACGTTATTTGGATCTAATTATCAAGAAGGTTGAGATATTATGATTAGGAACAGTGACAGCTGTGGTTTAAAATGAGTGAATATGTGCAATATATTGCATGAAAAAAAAATAAAAGAACGGTTTTCCTATCCCCTGATAATACGGGAAAAGCATTTAATAACGGCTTAATTTATTCAAACTAACATTAATTAAAAGGAATTTGTATAATCAATTCAATTGCCTAACCGTACGTAGTGATCTAATATGCATAATGACTTGAGCAAGTCTCAGTTTCTGCTTTTGTATCTTTAGTAAACTCAGGATTTTAGCCTAGTTAAATCCTTTCATAATGGAGGAATAGGATGCAGTAGATTGAGTGTGACATTGTCAGTGCATGATGGTATTAGGCTTTGTACAGTGCTTGTACATTGTCATTCACCGTAAAAGGATTCATATTTGTACAGATTCAACTGTCCAGGAACGGTGGTTGGTCATTTTAAACTGTGATCTTTTCCCTGCGATTTTAATCCGGACCAGCATTTGCTGTATTAAGGCTTGTATGTATGCAGGCGTATTAGTTTCCACAGTAAAATTACCTTTCATGCCAAACATAACAAAACATAACCCAAACATAACCCATACGTTATCAGGAACGCTCCTACAGAAGGGTAAGATATATAGGCCAGCCTTTCATAACTGTTGTTCCATGAGGAGCTGTTGATTATATTTCTCCACACATTGAGATCCACTAATAGGAACAGACATTTGAATGGGGCCTCACAAAGCTGGGAAAGCACAACTAATTTGATTATATAGCCATAGTGTCCTTATATTTTCCGCAAGTATTCAAATGAGATAGATACTCATCTAGGACAAGCATGTGCTTCTATGGAATCCCCGTATGCAAACTAGCGCCAGAGTTCTGGCCAGCAGGGGCCTTCCGATTGGACGCCTCCTCCTTTGTGACAGCTCATGAAACTGACAGTCTAGGAAATACAGCAGGTATCCTGTTCCAGCTGGCTGTGTTTCCATCCTCCACCCCATGCTGAGGCTTCCCTGGAGTCACGACAGCTTCAATGTCCAGTGTCCTCGCACTGTTTGGAATTCCCTGGCTGGTTCACTGACCTGTACCTGTACGAGAGAAGCCTCACCAGGCTTCCCCCACCTGTCCTATCAAGACAGGGATCTGTTACATTGACCAATCACCACGTTCATCCCGTCGCTCTCATCCAAAGTATGGTTCTGAGCGGACGCCAGTCCCTGACCCTGACTGTGTTTACAGTGTTCGGAGGAGGTTCCCGCCCGAGCGGGCGTGGATGACAGCTCGCTTGCCCGCCCCCCCCCCCCCCCCCCCCGTCACCCACCTGGGATCACCTCCACGCCGAGATGAGACGCAGGATTCCCTGACTGATAGGAAGCGCCCTGAACATCAAGCGTGATTCACACTCTCCCACTCACTCTATTTTCAGTGGCATTTCATTGAGGTAACATGCTATAGAAACGGTGTTATTACCCACGATATTTCATTCATAATATTCAGAGTTAATGATGCTATGAATAAACACCACGTTCAGATTCTTATCAATCTTAGAGTTTTGGTAGTGTTCCTAAATTATGTTAGGAAGTTTTTCTTCAGGAGCAATAATGACTTCAAGGCCTTCATTTATGCAGGAATCAAAACCAAAAGAGGAGCTTTGAACAAACCAGGCCTCTTCAGACCGCAGGGCATGAGTTCAGGTAAGGTAACATTTATAAGCATGGGGCTGTTCGGCTACACTTTACCAGTTGGATCTCTTGGACTCCAGCAAGTCACAGCAAAGGTAGGACCCACAGAAGAATGTTCTACTTCTAATGCTTAATCTTGCAAAGGTGTCCTATGGTACACCAGCCAGTGCCTGTCTACAGGCAACAGTGAGTGCTACTAAGCTGCTCTTAAGCACATACACTTTTCTCACTTTCTATCACTCTTCAAACGTGATATGATACCATTTATGAATTAGGTAACCGTTACTACATTAGTGATAGGTCCCATGACGTTTTGTCTTTGCGGTTCCTTTAATGGCCGCGGGTTCCGATCACTTTTCCACTTACCAGCTTGCTTAACCGGAACTTTGCAAGCCAAATACAGAGCACAGGGGGCGGGGCCGGATCAATGCCTTATTTGGAGTTTCCACTACTGCGGCTTGTCGCCCTGCAAGCCAAGCCTCAGGGTTTACTGAGCGCTTGCAATATTTTCAAGCGATTAACTCTTGACAATTACTGTCTTTATAGGCTTATCCAATGGCTCTTGGCCAGTGTTGAAAAGTAAGAGGTAGTGGCCTACTGTAATGCCGATAGACTGCTTACTTCTACGCCAATGTAAGCCACAACCAAACCGAAGTGACTAAATGAATAAATGCGACGAATAACCCAACATGTCAGGGATATTAACCAACCGTTAACATTGTCGGGCGAAACCATTTGTGAAAATTGACCGAATTGTGAATTGTGTATCCACATTGCGCATATTAAAATATGTGAGCGTTCTTGAGTCGATACAATTCAGTCGTATATTTAATTACATCGTTTTGTAGTTTAAGCTCAGTTTCACTCGCATTCTGTTAATTCAAGCACATAATGGACTTGGTACATTGGACTGTTTTCAAGTCAATGAAGACTTGTCACGGTTTGAAAACCTAAAACATTCTGAATTCAAAGGATTATTACGCACATTTTCCATAGTAACTAACTCAAGAAGTTGAAAACGCGTCAAATAAAAGTAAAAAATGTTTGTGTCGACGTCATAACAACGATCTATAAGAAGGAACATCGAATAATTTCTCCATTAATCGATTCAGCCAGTTTAGGATACCAGTGCAAATAATAATAATAATAATACATTTTATTTACATAGCGCTATTCAAGGTACTCAAAGTCGCTTTACAGACAATAAAATCATCCTAAAAGTTTCACATTAAAAACATAGTAAAACATTGACATACAATTGAGTAACATTGAGTACAATAGTATACAGGTTCTTTCTCCCTACACTGTGAACAAGTTCACAGAACAAAAAAACATATTTTGTAACAGATTACACAAAAAAATGTGTGATGTTTTTAACTGTTTTAAGTTTACATAAAATAAAAAAGCAGGCTTCGCTCGATTGCAGCCTCTAATGTTCCACTATGAAGTTCCACTGATGACGTGTTGTGGACGGCCAGGCTTTGTGTATCCATATATGGTCATCTACGTCACAGCAATGTTCCATCCCCCTATTTAACACCAGAAAGGCGCTTGGAGTTCCCTATCCGAGCAAATACAGCGAGAAGCGCTCCTCTTGTGCAAACCAACACCATCGTTTCCATTGATTCACAGACTTTTAAATTCCCCACAAGCAAAAAAAAAAAAAAAAGTTATCACTGTGATTATAGGTTTATAACAAAAGCCTGTGGATCACAGGTTTGTCTTAAAGGAGAAATACCAGCGCTGTCTGATTTGGACTTGGATACAACAACCTATAGGATATTTATCTCTAAACCTTAGCTCGTCTGCGGGGTGTTTTTCAGTTCTGGCGTATCTGTTTTGGATACGTGCTCGTTTGCCATTTATGTCAGACTGAGTATAACTGCTATGACAGGGAAACTAGCGGACAAGCTCCCTCTGACCATGAGCAGCTTAATAAACACGATTCCTGACAGTCTGTACTCTGAAGAGGACATTCCCACGTCTATGAACATTTTCACCAATACGGATTCTATTCATCACTATTCACAAATGAACACAGGTAAGAACAAAGTACTTTTGATGTGTTTTTGCTCTATGTTGTGTGTTGACCCTCTCCATCTAGGCTTAGTTAAAATCCGCGTCTCAGTTGGAAAAGGCGCAGGAAGGCAACAGTTGGCTTGGAGAGGCGCACCTGTTTGCGCTGAAACGCTGTGGCGCACAAAAAAGAGCTCCAGACTGTTTATTTACATTTTACATGTATTCATTTAGCAGACGCTTCTATTCAAAACGACTTACAAGAGAGAGCTTTTACAAAAGAGCTTCAGTTACCAACTTGATAGACCCCAACATAGAGGGCATCTAGGTTACAAAACATCATGAGAACCAATAAGTGTCACTTAAATAACGATAGACCGTTTCTTTGGGAGGGAAATAAAAACCTTTTCCAAAGCGTTTTGATGACTTGTC
The DNA here is from genome assembly GCA_030340665.1 of Neosalanx taihuensis. Taxonomy (NCBI): domain Eukaryota; kingdom Metazoa; phylum Chordata; class Actinopteri; order Osmeriformes; family Salangidae; genus Neosalanx; species Neosalanx taihuensis. The sequence goes on along the minus strand of CM059309.1, from coordinate 6,520,869 downwards.
AGTGGGCTACAGCCACACTCACCCTGGTGTGTTTATCCACAGACCCAATGTGTGTGTGGCTGTCTTAGCTGATCAAATGTGTCAAGATACTGCTTTGCTTTCAGTTATATACAACTTTATAAACAGCTGTCAAAGCCTTACCTAAATTGCTGGGCAGTATAGACATAAATAAGTAATAATAAGTAAGGCGTAAATAATAATAAAAATATTCCAAGGCTGATGAGACGGTGGCCATTAAGACATCCAAATAATCTGTTGGTTCTGACGTAGAGACAATCTGATCATCAGAAATCATTTATTAAAATGTCCCGAGTGTCTGTCATAGACTACTGTTATTCTACAAAATATAATTTTGGATTGTTGAAAGCTATAACTGAGAGGATCACTGCGTCCATATCCTCCTGCAGGAACCGTCTTTACCGTGACCAGTTTGATTTTCATAACTCAGTGAAACAATGCGACATTTTTTGTGTGCCTAATGATAGTTCAGAGAGTGTTTTGGGATGAGGAGGTGTTCAGGGTTTGCCTGACACCCCCCCCCTCCTAATAGTGGGCGTTCTGCAACAACTTCCATCACAACATATATATTTTTTTATTATTTGGAAGCTTTATCACGTGTAGTTGATAGTGCAACAATTAGATGAACCTTTATTTGTCTCCCAGGAGGGGAAATTGCAGTTCACAACAGCAGCAGGGTAAAGTACAGCACACAGAGTTGCAGGGTAATATAACAATTTACAGAACATTATTAATGCAAAGTTGTTATAATAAAACTACACACACTGACCATTTAGCTTTGATGGGGTCCTTGAACTTGACCCTTTGAATGCTCTAAGGCCAAATTGTCAAGGCCATGGTGGGGCTATACATCTGAAATGTAGGCCAAAGGCAGAAGAACTGTCACATAAGGCCCCATTCAATCCATGGCCACTTATCATGACCTGCAGAATTTATTTACAAATTAATAAATGTTTCAGTTAGTTATATTTTTATATAGTATTTAAAAAAACAAATCCGTGGATTGATGATACTTTTCATAAAACATAGGAAAAATATCAAAATAGCTGATGGAATAACTATTACTGGAAGAAAATGTTGTATTGATTATTATTATTTCACCAATTAAATTATTCTTCCAACACATCTAATACTAAACAACTTAATACGAAAAAGTGTAATCAGAGATGTAAAAATGTTAATCCCTTTAATGAATTCGAAATATTACCTCGGTAAAAGCCCATGCATACTTTGACACATCCTCAATAAAATAAAAATACACGGGTTAACGCCAGCATCCATACACCTGTGCACTTCATTTGAATATGTCTTCCTCCAAGTTCAACAATGCCTTCCTCAACTTGACTTGTGGTCGCCTTCCAACATTCACAGAGGCAGTTTGCTCTGAGAATAGACAATCTTATATTTAAGCATTTCATAAATTTATATGAAACACCCAAACAACAACACCAAATATATTATATCATGTCATTTTACCAGTTGAACCAATTGCCTGCATAATCTGTTCAGTTCTCTTTTCAAATGTATCAGTAACCCTGGGATGTATACATCCCTGGGTGTACATCCCATGTTAAATGTGTGCTACATTATAAGTAGTTGTGATAAATGTCACTGACAAAACAGATAGATAATGTATCTGTTATACAGCTTGAGACCCCATCTTACATCTCAGCACGGCGAGGCAGTCCTTCTGAAGTAACACCTCAGTCCTTATGGACGTGTTGCTGCAAAAACAGAATGCACATTTTAAATATCAGCCTGAAGTATTCCAATGTTATTTTCTCCATGTCCGCAATGGTTAAAACAGACACAAAAAAAGAATAGGTTTGGTGTGTACCTCATGTGTTAAATAGTTGTGCACAATATATATATAATTTTGGTTTTGTTTGTATCATCCTAAATCACCCTTTGTCAAATTCTGGTAAACAGACAGTAATTATTGTGAATACAGGAGCAGTCCTGTGTATAATTTCTCACTGTATGAAAGATCGTCAGTTTTTATCTCTGTTGATGAATGTTTTCTGTTCATATCAGATGAATGGAGTGAAAGGTATGTCCTCCATTTTAGAATACTGTAAGATATGGAAAACAGAAATAAAAGAGGAGGAAGAGAGAAAGGTGAAAAATGATCCTAAAAAATGTCTCCACACATGTGAAATTGACCCTGTTTGCCAAGATAAAAGTCGTAGGATTGAGCCTCATTGTGTGGACTGGTTTGTGTATTGTCTTTTTTTAAACGCTTCTCAGAACGTGTCTTTAAGGGAGTAAGCAGTGGGGTCTGGCTCACACCCAAGCTGTATAGAAATCAGATCTTGCCATTCAGTGTGGCTCTTCTCCTGTGGGACTCTGGATCAAAGGGGGTGTTTAGGTCTTGATTTATGAGAGCTTGTGGGATTTGAGAGAGAGAGAGAGAGAAGCCTCTCAGAGGCACTAGTCAGTCGACAAACTCACAGGTCTGTCAGCCCCTCACAAGTCCTTCCTGCACTGAACTGGACCACTTTTCTTTTCCCGATCACTTGTTGACAGACTGTTTCCAGATATACACGCAAGGAAATCTTCATTTTGGAAGCACGGAGAATTGACATTCTTATCAAGCATGTTCATTTCTTATTGTTTGTCGAAGTAGCTTCAAGACCTCTCGACCTTTCCGGCAGGTTTTACTTGTTTAGTAGTAAACTACAGTTACATTTCATACAGTTACTACAGTTACATTTTATAATCCAGTTTTGTTTCTTGTTGCGTATCAGGGTCCATGTTTGGATAATTGATGGTTTGACACTGTTTGCTTGTTCCCTGCTCTTCAGATAATATCATGGACTTGGGGATGGGAAGTGAGAAGGGCACAGCAGAGATCCAGTATGGCTCCAGTTTCCAGTCCAACCGCAGCGGACAGACGGTGACCTACCTGGGGAAGTTTGCGTTCGACACGCCTCCGTCCGGTGGGATTGGAGGCTCGGGCTGGTGCTCGGACAACAACATCATCAGCTTAGTGAGCGCAGGGATCCTGGGGGTTTCCCCGTCGCCCGGCACCATCACCACCCAGACATCGTCCTCCGGAGCCAGCATGGGCGGCCAGTCGTCAGACATGGAGCAAGTGTACGGTCCGCCTCTGCCTGCCTATTCCACCTGCGGTGATCTGTACCAGGACCAGGTGTCCTTCCACCACAGCCCAGCCACCAGCACCACCCTCCCCTACCCTTCCAACGACTACCACTCCACTTCCAAGCCCTCCATGGATGGCAGTCTGTTCTCCATGATTCCTGACTACAACCTCTTCCACCATCAGGGGGATGTTGGGGTGATGGAGCACAAGCCTTTCCAGTCCATGGACCCTATCCGGGTGAACCCCCCTCCCATCACCCCTCTGGAGACCATTCGAGCCTTCAAAGACAAGCAGCAGATCCACCCAGGGTTCATCGGGGGTCAGCAGCACACGCCTCAGCACCACCCTCCTCCTCAGACTCTGACCCTTAAGCCGATCCGGCCGCGGAAGTACCCCAACCGCCCCAGTAAAACCCCGGTGCATGAGCGGCCGCACGCCTGCCCGGCCGAGAACTGCGACCGGCGCTTCTCCCGTTCGGACGAGCTGACGCGCCACCTGCGCATCCACACGGGGCACAAACCCTTCCAGTGTCGAATATGCATGCGCTCCTTCAGCCGGAGCGATCACCTGACCACCCACATCCGCACGCACACGGGCGAGAAGCCCTTCTCCTGCGAGTTCTGCGGACGCAAGTTTGCGAGGAGCGACGAGCGAAAGAGACACGCCAAGGTTCACCTCAAACAGAAGGACAAGAAGCCCGCTGACAAGGCCAGCGGGACGGCGGGAAGCCACACCTCTCCTCCCAACTCCTGCGGCGGCGCAGCGGCCGCCAGCGGCCACATCATGACCGTCACAACCTGTGCGTAGAAAAGACTCACACCCCAGAAGAAGAGACTGAGAAGGATCTCATCCAATGTGACGACTAGGTGACTCTTACTACCTTTCTCTCATGCTCCCTCCTTTTCCTCATTTTTTTTCCATTTGCAGGTAATATTTCATCCCTCTATTTTGAGATAACCTTTTATTTTAAAGGAAGAGAGAGAGACAGGATTTTTTTCTTCTTCTCTCTCTCTCTTTTACATATTCAAGCGACAGTTGTGGTTTTCTGTCTCAGTGTCAGACAGAATAAGCAGACAGAGAGCATCAGAGCACGTGTGTTTTCAAAAGACGTGGCGTATCGGAGTGTCTGAAGTTGTATCATGTTGTATGTTTTAGGTGAAATTCACTCAGAATCCCGGACAGGTAAAGATACCCTCATTTATCTAATTGGGTTTCAAGCAGACTGAATACAAAAGGGGCTTAACAGAGTTGGAGATATATTTAGGATGTTTGCATTGATTTAATTGCGTTGCTTTTCAAGTGCAATCAATTGTATTTGTGTACTGTTATTGATACCTTATGAGCTGCACTTGCAAATGCCTGTCTTTTCGTTGAAAAGTATTTTTTATATTTTATTGTTCTTGTTTTCCACAAAAGAATGTGCCAAATGTGTTGTGATAATACTACAAACATTGTTCTCTTCATTGTGCCTGAGATTAACCAAATTTAGAAAAGACTAAATAAGTTAAACTTAGAGCTAAACTTGGAGGCCAAATCATCCATGTGATTTCCTACTATGCTTTTGCAGTTGTTAGCTGTTCTGTTTGAAAGATCTACATTAAGTAAGACTTGAGTAAGACTTTACTAACCCCAATGCTGGCACCTTACCCCTACATGCATGAGCTCCAGGCAGCAGTGTTGAGATCCCAGGGTCTTTGCCACAGACTTGACTCCTGTTGTTTCGAAACCACGCAGCTTATGAATCCTACCTGGCTGGAATGTTCGGATTTCAGGTTAAATGACGAGAGATCATTCCAACATTACATTTTAAAAGTAATAACTTGGTCTGGAAATGTTTTATTTAAATGTTTTATTTTATTTTTTATTATTACATACCCTTATACATGCCATTGTCAGTTTTTTTGTATTTTTCTACCTTTCCAAAAATTCTTTGTAGTTATGTATGCAGATGCAGGAAGCTGTGTGGAAGGATCTAGAACAGACAAACAATATGAGAAGTAATTGAGGGCCAAAACAATTGACGTATAAAATATGTGCCTCTGTGCTACAATGAGCTATCAGTGCTTGGCTAGGGCCAGCCAGATCATAGTTTTAGACTCATTAAGGTAAAATGCTAATGTTTAACACATTATTGTTACAGTCAGCAGTGAGTGGCATCTGTACCTAAAATATATAGTCATGTTTACAACTTTTACTATACTGAGATATTCTCAATTGAGAACTAAGGGAATTATTATTTTTGTACAGCAGTATATTGTATACAGGTTAGCTATGACTTACACTTTTTTTACTCTGAATGTCAATGGCACCATACTCAGTATTAAATTGTGCATGTGTGTGTACACAGTATGTAAATACAAATGTGTACATACACTACATTTCAATCGACTGAATGCTTGTGCGAAAGGGTTCTTCATGCTTTTTCGTGATGTAGGCCTAGAAATATGAGGCAGAATATTAAGAGATCATAATTCATAGCCAAAGTCGATAGAACACTAAGACTGTGCCAAATATTTTTTTTACTTCTTCATTCAAACCATAACTTAGTTAAATTCTCAGTGGTAAGAGTAATACTTAAACATGTTTTATTCAACAGAATCCATTGCATCTTCACAGGTACTAAAGTTAAATGAACACACAAATCTTTCTCTGACTGTAAAGCCATCACAAGTTTATCAAATCGTCATTTATTCAGGAAGAAATCCAGAACTAAATGTTCCATGAGTATAAAGAATAAGGCACTTAATTTGGCAATTAATTAAAATAGTCCAAAAATAAAGCTTGGCCGTGCAAGAAATACGTGTTAAAATATTATTTCTGTACCACATCTTAACAAAATGCTGTAGAGCAACTGTGAATGTATGCCAAGTCCAGGTGTTCCTAAATTACACGTTCTAGCTTATTATTAATAGTTAATTATGAATGGCAGTCCATTCAAGGGATGGGAATCAAAAACCTTATCCATTTATCCACTCACATGTTGAGCTCCTTTTGTTGTAAGTGCTCTGGTCAGCTGGAGTCAGGGGAAGGTCTGTCGAACAGGTCTGAAGAGAAGGTGTTTTCCTCATCTTGTTAATGGCTTCCACCCCCCCCACCCCCCACCCCCCCACCCCCCACCCCTCCCCCTACCCTCCACTTGGCTCTATGCATTGTCGTGCACAGATTGATGTGGCTTCGAAATGATGGCACTGACTATGTCACTTAGCACCGAGAGCTGATATTGGCGAAAGATCGTTCACGTTGCGTTCCTGACCGAAAGCGTCACCTTGCAGATGAACCGCAAACCCAGACGCAGAGTAATTGTGACAGAACTCCCTCCAAAAAACAGGGCTTCCATGTTTGTTTTGTCTTGTGCAAACCAGATTTCTGGAAAGTGTCCATTTTTTTTGTTGTTGCCCCAATTAATTTGGTCTGATCATTTTTTTCTCCACTTCAGCGTGAGCAGGTCTGTCTGGCACAGTTCAAGCACACAGTATCAACAATGTTTACACATTTATTTCTGATGCTGAAGCACACAGTCACTAAAACTACAGTGGTGGTAAATACAATGCACATTCAGCAGCTCCTTGACACAAGGCCACAGCTCTATGAGATCCATGCAGCTGTGACAAAGACTTCTGTTGTTGCAGAAAACCTTACGTCTAAGTAGGAAGGTGAATGCTGAAGATGAGTGATTGACAAACACCCATCTGTCATTGAAAGCAGGGACATTAACAAGCGACGCAAATCACACTCTCTGACACATCCTTGACCTGCTTCACCGTCCAGATTGAGCCTGTCAGAAGTCCTGATCTACATCAGAGTCAGTTTATTCTGTGTATTTCGACGTTCTAATGACGGTGGGATAGGTTTTTTTCTTCCACACCCCCCCCCCTCCACCCCCCCCTTCCGTTTCTCCTGTGTAACTGAGGAGAAGGAGAGAGAGCTCGCCTCACATCTTTGTCTCATGCTTGTCAGTTCTCTGTTCCCCTCCTGGAAGCGGGCCAACCTCAGCAGCCATTTCTGTGCCAAATTAGGTTGCAAGGCCGGGTGATTAGGAACAATATGGGATGAGAGCTTCGCTGAAGAAACAAAAAAAAAAACGTACATGTGACCTCAGGCAGTTTCGCAGCTCAAGGCAGGCCTTTGCTAATGTCTGTGTTTACTTGTTTAATTTACTCCCAGCAAAGCCTCTTTGTTTAAGGTCACTTCCGATGGCAAGGAAAGACGTAGACAAATCCTTGTGGCTCGAGTGCTCCAATACTGTAAAAAGTTTCGACTCTGTCAGGATCCTCTTGGCTACTAAAAGGTGCTGTTGCTGTTATGAGGCCCTGGTATCAGAAATACAAAATACATCAGTTGTTCTGTTCTCTGTTCTGTCTCTGTATTTTCTTTTCATTATAACCTCATGACTGCATGTGCACGGAATGTGTTGCGAACATTTTTTAACCGCTATAAGATTCTAAAGGTGGAGCTCAATAATTTTGTAATGCATGGAAATAATTATAACAGTGGGAACATTTAAACACGAATAAGGTCAATGGGTCAAACCGTGGAACAACAATTTACGGACAAACAATTGGACAAAATCGATGAGATTAGATTAACTGTTTTGTTTTGACTTAAAAAAAAACAAGAGGTCTTGTTGAAAATGTTGTGGATGTTTTTACTTGTTTCAATTACCTTATAATAAGGTCCTTATATGAATTCTGAATATTGTAATGATCTGTATTATTACTATCCTCTGTGATGGGGAGATGTTCTCCTCGTTGTTTAATTGGCACTTCAGTTTATTGTAATGCAATTGTTTTGTCCTTTCTATGTAAAGTACTTGAATAAAGAAAATAAAACAAGATGGCTGTCTATTCAGACTATCAACTGCAGATAATAATAATAAGAATGACAGATAACGCTGAGAATCGACCCACGTTAAGATACATGTATAAAATAACTCAAAATAAACTAATAATACTTGAGGTTTAACAAGAAGGCCTAGAAATTCATGAATGTCTCCCTCCATTCCTAAACTAGTTTAAAAATATAACATGTTTATTGGAACTGATATGAATCAGCAAAACATTCTTGTTTTCGTTTAGGACGTTTACCTTATGGAGCAGAAATATTTATTGCGAGGGATGAAGCAGGATTGAGCAGAGGGATGAAGCAGAATTGAGCAGAGGGATGAAGCAGAATTGAGCAGAGGGATGAAGCAGAATTGAGCAGAGGGATGAAGCAGAATTGAGCAGAGACTCCGCTCTGTTTGTACATGACGCTTTCCGTAGTTTAAACCCCGGAAGCTTCTTCCTGGTTAGCCGTCAAGCTAAGCTAGCTCCAGACTTTTCTGTTAATAAGGGATGATTTATCCTGAAGAAGTAACAAAATACTCCATGAAACTGGATTAAAACATTCAGACAAAATGAGTTGGTACGTATTTGCTTTCCGAAAAGGATTGCTAAACTTGCTTTTAAAGCTAACATGAAGTTAGCTAACGTGAAGCCTTTATCCTGCTAACTTAAAGCAGCTGAGCTCTGTAACTTCACTAGTCACGCTTAATAATAATAATAATAATAATAATAATAATAATAATAATAATAATAATGTGTTTGTTGTTTTGCTTAACCAGGCTGTTAATAAATAACTAAAATGATACAAAAGCTTCCGAAAGGCTTTGACCATAACTGAATGTTTATCATAAAGCAAGAGCAAGTTATATTATATTAATAATATTTATATTATTTACAAATGTATTATGATATATGATTATTATGTTGGTATTATTATAATTATATAATATTACATGTTATATTATATAATGTGTTAGGCTGAACATATTTGATCATGAATATGAGTCAAAGTAGGTTCACTACTTAACTTTGTATTTATTTTAACTCTCTAAATGAGCAGGTTAGGTTACTAATGGTTTTGTCATGTAAATAAGAGAGTTTGTCAATAGTCCACAGTTGTGGTCTGGTTGGTTCCCCTGAAATCAGTCTAGTTATGATCATAAAACATATTTGTTATTGCAGAGAGTCAGCTCAGTAATAATAGGCTGCTTCCAGTAGCTGATTACAGCCAGTCCAGTCTCTCTGTCTTGACCAAACAAGACCATCATTATCTGCTTGATACAGTGTCACAACATAAAAGCACTGCCCATCGATTATCTTGAGAAGATTAACCCTGTAGCCTGCTACTTTTCTAATCAGAGATGATTGCATATTTACAGTGCGGTCATTTGGATGTCATGAGCTGAGCGTAATGACCACATCATGGCCGGGGTGGGGGGGGCCGGGGTGGAGGCCGGGGTGGGGGCCGGGGTGGGGGCAGGGGGCTCAAGTGACTCGTCTCATTCACAGCCTCCTTGATGTCTGAATGGGAGTCAGTGACTCTGGAGACCCTGCGAGAAGCAAGACAGCGTCACTCTGTCCGGTCGGAGGATCAATAGCTGGCAGGCGACACCCTCCACCCCCCCCCTCCCTCCCCCCCCTCCAGCACGCACTGCAAAGCGCAAGGTCAAGTGCGGCCTGCCGAGCCTATGAAAGGGCTCCTTTATGGATTCCGCTGACTGGCTGCATACCAGATAGGTCCTCACGCTCGCACTCCGTGACGTAAGAGCTCGGACTCGGGGTCAGCGTGGTAACAATCACAACCCCGATGGGACTCAACCGGCCCTCTGTGCTGCGCGGGCCTGGGGTCCTCCTGCTACGTAACCCCCCCCCCTCCCTCCCGGCTGACCATGCTTACTTTTGTATTACCGGTGAACAAGTCGCTACTGCTTCCTGGTCGAGGCTAATTTATGCGGCTGAGTTATCGTAGTTCTTTGTCCTGGCTACGCTGAGGACGAGGTCCGTGACGTGGGTCAGGGTAAAGAAGCCTTTTCTCTGAAGCGGCCATGTTACTTTTACTGCTCATTACGCATTGATGTGCTTCATGTCTTGGAGCGGATCCAAAATCACTTGTTCCTCTCGAAGAGGGGGTTTTGTGTTGTTATCACAGGGTAATGAACAGTCATGTGTTGCCTTGCGGAGTGCTCATGTGTTGTATTGTTTGCATTGGAAAGCCGTGTTCTCAGGAACTACAGGCATGCTTGTGTTCTCACTACGAGCGGCGCTGCATGAAGGAAGCGTCTTTCATCGGGGGGAGACGCACGTCAGCGTGTCGCATGTTTAACCACCAGGCTCCATCCTTTATGGTTGTATTGAGCGGCTCCGTCAGGGTGCAGATAACGTATAGGGATGCAGGTTGAGTTATCCTACTGTTTGAGTGAGTCTGTCCCTGAAAGGAAGCTTTCATCAAATCAAAATCAGATCCTAATTTATTTGTATGGCCTTTTTTACAAGCAATGTCACAAAGGGCTTCACATACGGCCATAGAACTGCCCTTCAACCAACCTTAACCCTCAAGGAGAGGGTCAGATGGCTCGGCGGGTTAAGGCGTTGGCCTCGTGCCTGGAAGGTTGTGAGATCGAGCCCCGGCTGTGGCTGTGTGACGTTGTGTCCTTGGGCAAGGCACTTCACCCTACTTGCCTCCGGGAGAATGTCCCTGTACTTATTGTAAGTCGCTTTGGATAAAAGCGTCTGCTAAATGAATACATGTAAATGCAAGGAAAAACTCCCTAGGGAGGAAAAAATGACCCAGAGTTAGCCGCTCTTTAGAAGGCTTCCAACATCCGGTATATGATGAAACAACCAAGCCTTCCCCTCCAAACATGTTACTGCTTCCTCAATAGTTTGTTTATATATATTTGTGTGTGTGTGTGTGTGTGTGTGTGTGTGTGTGTGTGTGTGTGTGTGTGTGTGTGTGTGTGGCCTAGCATAGGTAGGCAGATGAGTCATGCAAACGGACTCGAGGAATTCCAGAGTGTGACAACATTGTAGTTTTCCATGATGGTGTTGGCTCACCAGCGAGCATGACACAGGTGACACTACCCTGCTTCCTGGGAAGCGGTGAGTGTGTGAGGGTAGGCCTTACGTCTTCAATAAGCAGGGATGGTTCCTACATTAGTCTCTGCTCCTAGACAGCCTTGTAGCTGTAGTATGTTAGGAATGAATAAGCTTCGAAACAATGGATTAATTCATTTAGCAGATGTACTGAAACCTGCAACCGCTTGCAGTCAAAGCCTCCACCGTCCATACCCACCCACATATCTTACCAGAAAAAAAAGACACGCTTCTCAGAGCGAGGAAAAACGAGCTGAGAAGCCTTTGTTGAGCTGAGTCTAGCTCCAGCAGGGTCAGCCTCCACCGTCAAGGAGGGGGAAAACCGTTTTTCCATAAAGATTAGTTTCATTTTCGCAGTGACAACGCTCGATCTATTTATTGAGCTGTCATCTGAGGACACGCCAGGATACACACACACGCGCGCCGGGAAGTCTACGCACCCACACACCTGCATGTCGTGGTATGTGTGTGTGTGTTGCACAACGCAGCCCTACCTCCCAGGCACTCCATCTTATTAGTCCACACACCTTTCTCCTGGCGCAGCTGCTGCCAGAGCCGGCCTGTCAGGCCGAGCGGCCCATCAGCAGCGTGTCGTTAAGAGTCCTTAGAGTCGTTAGTGTTGTGTCAGCTTGTTTCGATGTGCGGGGCCACACACACGCAGCGCTCCGGCTCAACATCTCCAGCTAACTACGAAACAACACCAACACGCAAGCGAAGGAAGCTGTTGAAGAGCATTAGTCACGGTTCTAACGATAACAGGCTGCACCCTTATCTTCCAAACACATTTAGCATCACTGGGCTCATTTCTTATATAAGAGTATAGAAAATGACATATTTTATTATTGTTGTCATTATTATTATTATTATAGTAATAATGTAATAGGGATAAAAGCGTATGCTAAATGAATAAATGTAAATGTAATTTTTCCTTTGTCCTGAGGCTGTGTGAGGGCCCCCTGTGTGAGGGCCCCTGTGTGAGGGCCCCTGTGTGAGGGCCCCTGTGTGAGGGCCCCTGTGTGAGGGCCCCTGTGTGAGGGCCCCTGTGTGAGGGCCCCCTGTGTGAGGGCCCCCTGTGTGAGGGCCCCTGTGTGAGGGCCCCTGTGTGAGGGCCCTGTGTGCTGGGGTGCTCCAGTCCCCAGGGCAGTAGTCAGCCAGGCCACACCAGGCACATCTTGTGGGCATGCAGCTGATAGGTGGCCTGGGAGGGGGACAGGGGGGGGACAGGGGGGGGGGACTTGCAGCAAAGCCACCCAGAGCAGAGGGGGGACAGCCACTTCTAATTAGTGACATCCGCCCCTAATGGAAGCCAGATGGGGCGTGTAGGAAGTTGGTGCGCGTGGCTGTGGGCGCCTCGCTGCGGAGGGGAAGGGGTTAACAGGGTTGGGGCTGCCGGCCGTGCGAGGCTGAGAAGAGGATTGCTCTCTCTCTCTCTCTCTCTCTCTCTCTCTCGCACATCCCTTCAACACCCCCCCCCCCTCGCCCCCCCAACACAGCTCCTCTGAAATAAGCCACCTTCAGGTCAACGTATCAGCCTGCACTGATTTAACTACAGTTCCAGCTCCTATTTCTTTGTGTTTCAGGATGCCTTTTAAGATCGGACAGCCAAAGAAGCAGATTGTCTCCAAAACGGTGAGCCTCGATCCCCCCCCCCCCCCGACCTTTCACCCCAGTAGGTGCTGGACCCCTCCTGGGACTGAGCTGGCTGGTACACAGAGGGGGGGGTGGAGTGGCCTGGGGGGGGGGGCAGCAATTTGTCTGTGCCATACGAGGGGGCAGAGAGGGCAACATTAAAGTGCCACTGAGTGGGTGTCAGGCCCGCTGGGGGGGGGTGGGGGGGGGAAACCCACTTCCCCAGTAATATGTGTCTGTGGTCCAGAAGCTTCTGTCACCGCGGCCTCCCTGCTTCCTGCAGCGGCCCCTGTCCAGCGCACAGCCCTGCGCCTCTGTTTATGTTGCTACCCTGATGACCGTGGAAAACGCTAAACACACAACCTACCTACTGGAACCGCAGTTTGCCAGTACAATCAGTGCTGTCTGGGAAGGCGGGGGGGAGGGGGGGGGGGGGGGAGTGTCTGTCAACAGGACTGTAAGCTGGTAGCAGGTCCCCCCTCTCTGTAACACGCTGCTCTTGTCGCTCTGTTACAGGTCGAAAGAGACTTCGAACGGGAGTATGACAAGCTGCAAAAGTAAGTTTGAAAGAAGTCCTGCTTAAGCGTCTTTCCTGCGGATTGTTAGCGGTAGAAAGTCCTTACTTTCCTCAGGGAGAACGTCCCTGTACTTGCTGTAAGTCGCTTTTGATAAAAGCGTCTGCTAAACGAGTCAATGTCAATGTAAAGTCCCCGCAGTACAAATAAACAGGCGCAATTGAAATCTAAACTTTAGTAAAAAAAACGATTTATTCAAGGCTGTTTTCATCTGGCCTTTCATGTGTTGAAGGGGGACTCGTCGTTTGTCTCTTAACAGTCAAGTCTGTTTGCATGTGTTGACCTCTCGACCTCTCTGGGCACCACAGTGTTTAGCTGTGCTCTCTCCGCAGTCTTCCCTCTTCATCCGGAACCTTCCGGAAGTTAGGCAGCAGCACAGGTGGTCGCTAGACGTTCAGAGTTTTTATGGAAGAGAAAGCAGCTTTCAGAGCCCTAGCCTCCCTGCCGTAGCAGACAGGGGTCCTCTCCTGCGGGGTGGCGGGGGGTTCCAGGGGGCCTCCCCTCCTGGGGGCCTCCCCCCTGGGGGCTTCTCCCCTGGGGGCCTCCCCCCTGGGGGCCTCCCCCCGAGGGTCCCCAGCAGACTCCAGTGAGTAAGAGGAGCCCCCTATCACGGAGCCACACACCTTATGGATGAGTAAGAGGAACGGGCGTGTTCAGGCATCTCTCCCCCCCTCCCTCCCTCTCTCCCCCCCCCCCCCCCCCCTCAGCTCCAGAGATCCATACATTCTGGAGTCGGATTAAAGCGCCTGTTAAGTGAATACCTTCAGCAACAGGGGAGAACTGTGGTGTGTGTGTGTGTCTTCTCCTGCTATGTTCCTAGAGAGAAACATCCCAGCCATTTCCTGGATAACGGTCTAAACCAAATCATGTTTGCCAAGGAGTGGTTAGCTGTGATTCTACCTGACATGGAATCCTGTCCTCTCACACACACACACACACACACACACACACACACACACACACACACACACACACACACACACACACACACACACACACACACACACACACACACACACACACACACATACACAGACAGATACACACTCACACCCTGGCATGAACACACACACACGGGCGCACACGGCAGATGGTGGAGACACTAGGCTGACTGCAGGGGCCAGCTTGCAGGGGCCAGCTTGCAGGGGCCAGCGAGGAGCAGCTGCTCCAGCGGGGGCCCCATTAACACCTAGCTAAGACAGACCTCTGCCTCGCCCGGGTCTCACCCAGACAGGCTCCACTCACACCTCACACCCTGCTGCTGCCTCGCACACAGAGAGAGACACACACACACGCAGGGGAGAGCTGCAGCACCCCCCAACCACACACACACACACTCACACACACACACACAGGGGGAGAGCTGCAGCACCCCCCAACCACATATACACACACACACACACACACTCACACACACATACACACACACAGGGGGAGAACTGCAGCACCCCCCAACCACACACACACACAGGGGGAAAAACCACACACAGACACACACACACACAGACACACACACACGCAGGGGGAGAGCTGCAGCACCCCCCAAACCACACACAGACACACACAGACACACACACACACACACACACACACACACACACACACACAGAGACAGGCCCCAGGAGCTGATATGACTGCAGTCCCCAGGGAGCTGCTAAACAGCCCTGCGTTTGGCTTAATTGATGTAATGAATAGTGCTCGTCTCAGCCCCCATGGTCTGGTAATTGGCATTTTTAACACCCGTAATTTGTATGAACGCAGAGGTACGATTGAAGACATAAATGCTTTTATGGCTAAATCGAGTTCCCTGACAACAAGAAAAATTAAATGAGAGAAAAAAAACATAGTAGTTGTTTTTAATTAGCAACGAAAAAAGGGAAAAATGTCATAATAGGGTATTTTATATGAAATCAATGGAATGTGTAATCCCATTGACAGGCGGGCGCTCTGTAGTAGGGCGAGCTTGTCTCTATCTCTGAACGTCCGTCAGAGAAAGCTGGACTGATGAGAGGGTTTGGATCAGGCTGGAGCCCCCCCACACACCCCCCCACACCCCCTCGTCCCCACCCCCCAGGTTCTCTGCCCCCCCTTTCCGATCCGTCACGCCCACCAGGGTCCAGGTTTGATGGCGTTCTCCCTGGAAGAGCTCTCAGAACAAGGCGCTTCTGGAACCTTCCAACATCAGGGGATGATGTGCGTGCGTGCGTGCGTGTGTGTGTGTGTGTGTGTGCGCGCGTGCGTGCGTGTGTGTGTGTGTGCCGGTGTCATTTCTTCTGATGCATCATTTCCTCCTTCTGGCCCCTCAGGTTGGAGGACCAGACAAAGAAGCTCCACAAAGACATGAAGAAGAGCGCGGAGGCTGACATAGGTGCGGTCCCCCCCCCACCCCACCCTTCCACTCTGACCCTCACACCTTCCACGGACGACTTCTTGAGACTTTTGTCAATCCAGTTTTGGCACCTGCATCGATCATGTGTGACGATCTGTGGGGGCGACGGTTCAGTTGAGCCCTGACTCACGTCGTTGCTCCTCCCGGTCCGTTTTCAAATACGCACGTCGCATGTTGCGTAAACGAGCTGATTTTTCCTTTTTTTGGGGGGGGGGGGGGTTTAGGGAATCTGTCAGAGGAATCAGTTTGATCTGGGTTTTAAAGGCAGAGCAGCAGATTCAGCCCAGAGTAGAGAGAGCCTGTCTACAGGAGGTGGGGGAGGGTGGGAGGGAGGGAGGGAGAGGGGTAGAGGGGGGAGGGAGAGGACGGAGGGGGGGGGGGGGGGGGGGGGGGGTGGTAAGTGGGTGGAGATGAGCGGAAGGGGGGAGGGGAGGTTGGAGAGGAGGAGGAGGTGGGGGGGGGTGGGGGGCGGAGAGGGGGGGGGGGGAGGTGGGGCGGTTGCGAGGAGGATCATCTTCACTTCCTCTGCTTTGTGCTCCGCAATATGGCCGCCGTCATCAAAGCCTCCGAGCCTCTGTCATTACAGCGGATGGATTCCATCTGCGGCGCAGGTCCCATCTTCACCGCACGGTCGACCTGTGCAGCGCAGTCAGAGCAGCGAGCTTGAACCAGGCTGCCGGTCACACCAGCAGCCTCTGATCTGCTCTGACTGAGGGGGGCGTGTTAGTCTGCTGTCTGACTGACGAACAGCTTTTCAAACCCTTTTTTTACATCCCAAATCATTGTTCTCCGCTCCAGCAGAATGTGAATAATGTCCAGACCTGCTTGTTAAGAAGCACCCAGCTGTGGTTGACTGAGCTGGCATACTCTGACTGTTCTCATGTCTTCTGTTGACCTCGTCACTCCACACAACAATTCCACTCTGCCTTGCTTAATTTACTCCTTTCCCAGGCCAGATTTACAGTGATATTAATACCGTGTGTGTGTGTGTGTTTCTATGTGTGTGTGTGTGTCTGTCTGTGTGTGTGTGTGTGTATGTGTGTGTGTGTGTGCAGCCATGTCCAAGGCAGCAGTGAAGATCTCGGGGGACCTTCTCAGTAACCCTCTGTGTGAACAGGACCAGGCCTTCCTGGAGTCCATGACCTCTCTGGACACGGCCATGCGCAGGATGGACTCCTTCAACCTGGAGAAGGTCAGCCTTCCCTGCTGCTTCCTGACTCTCTCTCTCTCTGTCTGTCTGTATGTCTCTCTCTCCCTCTCTGACTCTCTCCGTCTGTCTCTCTCTCTCTCTCTCTCTCTCTCTGTCTGTTTCTCTGTCTAACCCTCACCCTTTCTCTGTCTGTCTGTCTGTCTGTCTGTCCCTCTCTCTTCCCCTCTCTCTCTTCCCCTCTTACTCCCTCTCCTTTTCTTTCTTCCTCTCTCTTACTCTTACGCTCTCTCTCTTCCCTTCACCCCCCCCCCCCTTTCAACACACAAGCCCCCCCCCATTCAGCATCCAGCGAGTCATAGCCTCACACTTCAAACGCACCGGGCCAACAAACCCAAAAGACCCTGCTGTTTGCGAAAGTGCGGCTCTCATCTTGGCCAGCGTTGCGTAACCTGTGAACTATAAAGAAGCGTCTCCCATGATGCCTTGTGTTCTTCAGAGAACACCTTCAGCGCGCCGGTCTATCCGCCGCGTCATCGTCTGCGTGATTTGCCGGGCGTCGAAAATAACCCAGAACAATCGAACAATAAAAGAGCTTCGCTCAAGAATGTCATCGCTTGTTTTAATGGCTTCTCCTCTCCCCTGATCATCCCCGGTTCTCCTCCTGCTCGGTTTACCGTGCGTGCTTCAGTGTTCGCTTCAGATCATGGCTGTGGGCGATCAGTCACTAAACAAACAGGCGCAGGGTCTTGTAGGACAGCTTGGGACGGCCTGGGTCCAGGGCAGAACCAGCCTCTGGAGGGGTCCAGCTCCTCCTGCTAGGAGGACCCAGAGCATCTGAGCCTTCCTCCGCCTCTCTGCGAGGTTCTGGAGACCTCAAAAGGTTCTGGGTCGCAGCGCTGCGTTCTTCCAGCCAGGCTGGACGGAGTGACTGTGCCGTCTGGACAGAGCCGGGTCACCACTGTTTCTGGGGGGGGGGTCAGTCTGGTTTGGGCTCCCGCCAGCCAGCTGACTGTCCTGAAGAAGAAGCTCAGACACAGCCTTCAAGTTCGAATCGCTGCCCTTTTATTTCCCCCCTCACACAGCCCTTGAAGAGCTGTCTGATCGATTTTCATCCTCTTGTTCCAGCCCAGTCTGCCCCCCGCCCCTCACCCCCCCACCCCTCTCTCCTGGTTCGGTTCTGTTTGGAGCCGGATGTTTATCGAGGGCTGCGGTTAACGTATCTGTCCTCCAGCGAGCCGCGAGACCCCGCAGGCTCCCCCCCCCCCCCCTCCCCATGACCTTTCTCTCGGCCAATCCTGGCCGAGGTCAACTTCACCCCAGAGGCTCCTCCTCATCACCAGGCACCACCACGTTACCCCCCCCCCCAACCCCCATATCTCCGGCCCCTAGACTCCCCCTCCACTGCAGCTACATGTCGATCTGTTACTGCATTCATCTGGATGTGTCTTCTCCCCGTTTTTCTGTGTGTTTGCTTTGTTTTGCGGTCAGCGAGGAGGGGGTCAGGTTCAGCGGTGTGTGGGCGGCGGTCTTCGGGGTGGTATCTGAGCCGCGCTCTCCTGCGGCTCGCTGGACGCCGACGAGTCCACAGCTCGCGCTCTCTTTCCAGGAAGCCAGCATCCTTCACCACAGCCTCAGCCTCAGAGGCCGCTCTGCGCCGGCCTCTTCCGAACCTCCGCTCAGCGTTCTGTCGTGCCAGTAGGACACCTTCCTGCGTCTGCCTTGCGGCTCGAGTCGTATTTTAATACTGTGGGGTTTCTTTCCGCGCGGCCAGCTGGCGAGCTCTCTGATTGGACGAGGGGCCGCGGCCTGCGAGCTTGCTGAGGGCGGAGCGGAGCCCTGCTGCACACGCTCCCAGCTCGCTCAGCTGGGAACATCACCTCAGGATCCCTGACTGACGAGGAGGAGCTCCAACTATTCCTGCTCTCCCTCCAAGCTGGCTGCTTGACTCGGACCGCACCGAGGGGGGGAGGGAGGGAGGGAGGGAGGGAGGGGGGGGGGAGGGGGGGAGGAGGCTCGGTGGCTTCTTCAAGCGGAGCAGACAGCAGGAAAAGCGAGCGAGCCACCCTTTGCTCTCCCCGTCTGCTGGAGACGTGCTGCAGGGCCCTGTGGAGGGAGAGAGAGAGGGAGGGAGGGAGAGAGAGAGAGAGAGACAGAGAAAAGGAGGGAGAGAGAGAGAGAGAGACAGAAAGAGAGAAGGAGGTAGAGAGAGAGAGAAGGAGGGAGAGAGAGAGAGAGAGAAGGAGGGAGAGAGACAGAAAAATAGAAGGAGGGAGAGAGAGAGAGAGAGAGATAGAGAGAGAGAGAGAGAGAGAGGGAGAGAGGAGAGCTAAAAAAACGTGCAGGAATAATGAAGGCAGCAGCGGCGGCCCAGGCCAGTGTGTTTATTTCTGGGTCTGAGGAAGGAGCGTAGACCCCCCACACGCACCCCCCCTCCCCCCCACCCCCCAGGCACACCGAAGCCAAGCCCTAGCGAAGATGGCGGCCGAGTGATTGAGGCGGCTCGGTTTGGAGGGGAGGGGGGGGGGGGGGTATTGATTTCCTGTGCGATCTGCGTGTATTTTGGGGAGGGCCTGTGTGCTTGGCTGACCTCTGCCCTGTGATTCACTCATGGAGCCTGCTAGTGGAGCGCAGGCCTCGGGCTCTGCTGGGCCTCCCAGGAGCACCACTCCTCTCTCTCTCTCTCTCTCCTTCTATCTCTCTCTCTCCCTCACTCTCTCTCCCTTCTCTCTTTTTCTTTCTCTCTGTCCATCTATCTCTCTCTCTCCCTCACTCTCTCCCTTCTCTCTCTCTCTCTGTCTCTCTGCTTTCTCTCTCTCCTCTCTCTCTCCCTTCTCTCTCTCTCTCTGTCTCTCTGCTTTCTCTCTCTCCTCTCTCTCTGCTTTCTCTCTCTCCTCTCTCCTCCCTCTCCCTATCTCTTGGTCTCTCTCTCTGCCTTCTCTCTCTCCCGCTCTCTCCCTCTCTCTGTTTCTCTCTCTCCTGCTCTCTCTCTTTGTCTGTCTGTCTCTGTCTTTCTCACTCAGTTCCCCCCCCCCCTCTTGCTGTATCTCTCTGCCTCTCTCACTTCATGCTGCCTCTCTTTGTGTCTCTCTCAGAAGGGGCAGAGGGCAGAGAGATCTGCCGGTGCTGCTCTCCCTGCTCGCTGCATGTTTCCCTCAGTAGTAGCATCGCGGCTCGACTCACGGAGGAGTGTTGGGGGGATGAGGCGGGGGCATGGGGGGGTGGGGGAGGTGTGAATATGTAAAATAAAGGAACGTGAATTCCCATGTACTTATTTGTTATCGCTGCGCTTGTTTTCCCTCGAACCGCATCCGGCCGCATTATGTGCTTGGAAACAAGCCTTTGTAAAAGGCTGTTTATGTGCGTGTGTGTTTCTGTGTGTGTTTCTGTGTGTGTGTGTGTCTGTGTACAGGCCTGTGTGTGTGTGTGTGTTTTGGCTCGGCTCCTTCAGTGCGTCTCTGCCGGTGTCTGGTGATTGACTATGCGCTCAATACCGAGTGAACTTGTGATTAGCGCTGTTGCTTCCTCGCACAGCTGTCACTCGACGTGCGTTCGCCGTGGCAACGGCCCCAGACGCGCGCTGTTCGCCAGGCTAAGCTAGTTAGCTGTCACACGTATGGATCCAGCAGTCGTCTCTTAAATCTGCAATGTAAATGCACTGTAAACTTTTATTAATCAGACTGCAACTTGAGCTTTGGAGTCTTCAGCTTGAGGCCCTAAAGATGAGATGTTCATTTACTTCCATTTAACTCCCCCCTCCTCCCTCCCTTCTCTCTCTCTCTCACACACACACACACACACTCGCACACTCACTCACACACCACCTCCTTCCCTTGTTCGGCAAAGCAGAAGAAGAACAACTCAGGAAAATATAAACTGTTATTGTTAAAATGTTTGTTTGCAAAGAACTTTCATCTTGTAAGGCAGCCCGCCCTCCACAGGATTTGAAATCAGCGGGGCTTTGCTTTCATGTGTGTCCCCAGACGAGCGTGCACTGCTGCATCTTGAGCCGCCATGAATATTCAGAGCTTCCTCCTCGGGGCTTGTGTACAATAAAGAGAGGGGAACGCCACTGAAAGTTGCTCTGCACCCCCTCCCTCCCTCTCCCCCCCCTTCTCTCCCCCTCACCTCACGCCCCTTACCTCCCCGCTCCCCCCCCCCTCCCCTCCCCTATTGTGTCGAGTGCTCTGTTTGAAATACGCAATTGTTGATTGTGTGGAGGCTGTATTGGGCTGATAATGAGTGGGACTTGGAGAAGCTATTTTGTTCTACTTGACTCCTTGATGTAATTCAATTTGACAACACATTACAATTCATAAAATCATTCACTGGAGGGTCGGGGAGGGGAGGGGGGTGGGGGAGGGAGAAAAGGGGGCGGGGGGAAGTGTGTTTGAAAATGACATCTAATTCCAACCTCCCCCCCTCCCTAGGTAAACCAGATCCAGAAAACTGTCATCGACCCTCTGAAGAAGTAAGTGAGATCTCTTCTCTGTTCAGCTCAGATCAGACCCAGATCAGACCCAGATCAGGCCCAGATCAGACCCAGATCAGACCCAGATCAGACCCAGATCAGGCCCAGATCAGACCCAGATCAGGCCCAGCTCAGACCCAGATCAGACCCAGATCAGGCCCAGCTCAGACCCAGATCAGGCCCAGATCAGACCCAGATCAGGCCCAGATCGTGTGTGGTGCTGTGGGGAGTGTGTGGGGAGTGTGTGGTGCTGTGGGGAGTGTGTGTGGTGCTGTGGGGAGTGTGTGGGGAGTGTGTGTGGTGCTGTGGGGAGTGTGTGGTGCTGTGGGGAGTGTGTGTGGTGCTGTGGGGAGTGTGTGGTGCTGTGGGGAGTGTGTGTGGTGCTGTGGGGAGTGTGTGTGGTGCTGTGGGGAGTGTGTGGGGAGTGTGTGTGGTGCTGTGGGGAGTGTGTGGTGCTGTGGGGAGTGTGTGTGGTGCTGTGGGGAGTGTGTGGGGAGTGTGTGTGGTGCTGTGGGGAGTGTGTGGTGCTGTGGGGAGTGTGTGTGGTGCTGTGGGGAGTGTGTGGTGCTGTGGGGAGTGTGTGTGGTGCTGTGGGGAGTGTGTGTGGTGCTGTGGGGAGTGTGTGGGGAGTGTGTGTGGTGCTGTGGGGAGTGTGTGGTGCTGTGGAGAGTGTGTGTGGTGCTGTGGGGAGTGTGTGTGGTGCTGTGGGGAGTGTGTGGGGAGTGTGTGTGGTGCTGTGGGGAGTGTGTGTGGTGCTGTGGGGAGTGTGTGTGGTGCTGTGGGGAGTGTGTGTGGTGCTGTGGGGAGTGTGTGTGGTGCTGTGGGGAGTGTGTGGGGAGTGTGTGGTGCTGTGGGGAGTGTGTGGTGCTGTGGGGAGTGTGTGGGTGCTGTGGGGAGTGTGTGTGGTGCTGTGGGGAGTGTGTGGTGCTGTGGGGAGTGTGTGTGGTGCTGTGGGGAGTGTGTGTGGTGCTGTGGGGAGTGTGTGTGGTGCTGTGGGGAGTGTGTGTGGTGCTGTGGGGAGTGTGTGTGGTGCTGTGGGGAGTGTGTGGGGAGTGTGTGTGGTGCTGTGGGGAGTGTGTGGTGCTGTGGGGAGACTGGAGGAAAGATTCTATGTACTCTCCCCTGTCTGGGCCAGAGCAGTGAGCACTATTCCATTCCTGGAGCCTGGCCCTCACTTGTGGACACACACACACACACACAGTCACACACACACACACTCACACACACACTCACACACACAGCAGAGGCGGTGGGGGGAGGGGCCTGGCCAGGAGCTAGGATCCCACCCTTCTTCCGAATGCTTGTTAAGGCTTTGCTTCCTCCTCTTGGCCCCTCCCCAGAGGGGTGTGTGTGTGTGTCTGTGTGTGTGTGTGTCTGTGTGTGTGTGTGACTGTACTCTGGTGTGTCTTTACTGTGGAAGGGTGTGTGTGTTTTATCAGCCAGGGTTTGCGTGGAACCTTGTTGCTCTGCTTTCCTACATTAAGTCTGGTTTATCATCCACAAGCTCCTGTCACACAGGGGACGTGAGCGCAGTGTGTGTGTGTGTGTGCGTGTGCGTGTCCGTCCATGTGCTCCCCTGGTCTTCCTGGTGCGCTCCTATGGCTGGACGGTGACAGGATGGAATGGTTCTAATTTCCTCTTCCTGGTGGGCGGAGGCCGGATGTGTGGGCTCTGAATATGGCAATGGGCCCGGCTTCCTGGGAGCAGGGCGGGCCCTGATTGGCTGGAGAGCCGGACTGTCTCAGGACACACACACACAGACATGCAAACACACACACACACAAACCACATTGGACAAACATATTGTGGGAAGCCACTGCAGTAACAGAACAAGCCAGATCGAGCCCGCTACCCGGACAAAATGTGAAATAAGTCTGGAAGTAGTGAGTGTATAAACAAACCTTTTAAAGCAACAAAAACAACCAGCACCTCGTTTCAAAATATCGGTGCGGAAAGGAAGTCTGAGAGAAGTGTAACCGGTATCAGAGTGTTCTATAGAAAGCTTCTTTATTAGCACAGCATCCATGAGGCTTCCATTAAAATTCCATTAGTCCATCAGTAAGTGAACGTTGATAATTGTTTCCACGGTTCCTATAATGCTCATTTTACTTCTTTATTTTTTAATTTGCATTATTTTGATGCGGTTGTTAAGATCACTTGTGGAGTGTCTAAAAAGGGGCGCAGACCTGTGGCTGCTAATGGAAGGTCTGTTTGTCCTTACGGTGAGCGAGTCGGTGCGTCGCACCAACAGCGATTGTTTTTTATTTGCTGTTTGCACTTAGTTAGTTAATTAACACTCGGTGTAACACATCTAGGAAATAAACACACCAAAAAAAACGGTCCCCCCCCCCCCCTCCTTTCCCTCTGTCGTGAGTTTTATCCACTCAACAAGGTCACTGAATACCATCAGTGGCTTTGTGAGGCTGGGGGGGGCTGGGGGGCCGGGGGGCTTTGGGGGTGGTGTGGGCTCGAGGCTTGTGTTGTTGTTGTCCCCCCCCCCCCCCCCCGATCGGTGCTGTTCTGCTCCGGTGCTCCAACCCTGGAGACAGAAGCTGTGCTGTTCCTGGACCAGAACCCTGGAGACAGAAGCTGTGCTGTTCCAGGACCAGAACCCTGGAGACAGAAGCTGTGCTGTTCCAGGACCAGAACCCTGGAGACAGAAGCTGTGCTGTTCCAGGACCAGAACCCTGGAGACAGAAGCTGTGCTGTTCCAGGACCAGAACCCTGGAGACAGAAGCTGTGCTGTTCCAGGACCAGAACCCTGGAGACAGAAGCTGTGCTGTTCCAGGACCAGAACCCTGGAGACAGAAGCTGTGCTGTTCCAGGACCAGAACCCTGGAGACAGAAGCTGTGCTGTTCCAGGACCAGAACCCTGGAGACAGAAGCTGTGCTGTTCCAGGACCAGAACCCTGGAGACAGAAGCTGTGCTGTTCCAGGACCAGAACCCTGGAGACAGAAGCTGTGCTGTTCCAGGACCAGAACCCTGGAGACAGAAGCTGTGCTGTTCCAGGACCAGAACCCTGGAGACAGAAGCTGTGCTGTTCCAGGACCAGAACCCTGGCCGAAGCAGTGACTAGGCATGTGTGTGTCTCTCACAGCGACAGCAGCTTCCACACACACATTCCAGATGCCATTATCAGACTGGATTACAGTCACTTTGCTCTCTTGTCTTCTACCATGACGTGAAACATCATGATGTTTTAAATCAAGACTGTTTTTCCCTGCCCTGCCCTCTCACTGCAGTATCGCAGGCCCCCTGGGGTAGGAGAGGGCTGGAGGGGCAGAGCTAGACAAAGAGCCAGGCATGTTCCAGCAAGGCCAACTATCCCTGTACCGAGACTACACAACTAAGGGCTGTACACACACACACACACACACACACACACACACACACACACACACACTTAAATAAACACGCTCTCACACACACTCTTGTGTTTGGCTTTCGGTTCCCTCAGCTCTTGCGCAACAGACTGAAATCTCTTCTTTTTTTACTTTTCATCATCGGTCATACTTGTTTTTATAGTCTGGTGATTCAATAATCCCAGCTGTCTTTTTTTTGCTCCGCCCCCCTGGAGGAGGCTGTGGTTCAGATCAGGTTCTCCCCACATGCTGTGTTTTCTGGTGGTGTGTTCAAAGACAGTGTGAGCTGACCTCCCACACCAACAAACATCTCTGTCCACAGCCTCTGGTCCAGACCGGGGGCTTGGCCGGCCAATCGGCTGGCTGGCTGGCAGGTCAGCCTGTCTGGATTGGTTTAGGGTCATCAACATTCTCCAAGCGGCCGAGGTGCTATTTCTACCCAGCTATCCAGCCGCCACACCCAGACCTGCAGTCACACAGACAGTGGTGGGCCCCTGGGTCCTCTCCTAGACAGTGGTGGGCCCCTGGGCCCTCTCCCAGACAGTGGTGGCCCCTGGGCCCTCTCCCAGACAGTGGTGGCCCCTGGGCCCTCTCCCAGACAGTGGTGGCCCCTGGGCCCTCTCCCAGCCAGGGGCCAGAGCAGATATAAATATAGCCCCTGGATCCTAGCTAGCTGCCCGGTCCCTCCCCAGGGCCAAGGACAGGGTCGTCCAGGGATGGCGTGTGTCCTCAGCCTGGACGCTAACCCTGGAAGTCCTGGCTGGGCTGTGTGTGTGTCTGGTGGCCCTGCTGCCCAGCCTGCTCCGCGCCACGTGTGGGCTGGCAACCTTAATCTGTGTCAGTGAGTCAGAGGTCACCATGACTCAGGAAGGAGGAGGAGGGGGGGGGGTTTGGGTATCTCCCAGGGAGTTACACACACACGCACCTCCATTCATATCTCGGGCTGCGGTGATGTCAGCGAGGAGAGAGCAGAGACGTGTCCGGGGGGGGGGGGGGGGGGGGGGGCGTGTCAGAAGGGTGAGAGGACCTCTTTCTTTCTTCCCCGGTGGGGTCGGTGTGATTTACGCCTCGGTGTCCTGTGAGCATGTAGAGAGAGAGGGGGGGGGGGTGTAGTGTGTGTGTAGAGGTGCTCTGAGGGGGTAAAGTCCTATTGTGTTTCCTCAAGCCTGGGATTACGCAATCCGCTGGCACTCCAAGTATGCGAGCGCAGCGGGGGCTGGAGCTGCGGGGAGGGACGGCCACCCGGGGTAATCCGAGGCAGCGTGGGACCCAGAGGGGCCGGGCCGCCGTGACGCAGCTCGCTCGGAGCAGGGCCGCTCCCTGCTCTGCTTCCTGTGGGGGGGGGGGAGGGAGGGAGGGAGGAGGAGGGGGGAGGGAACAATCCCCAGCGTGTCTGGGACTGCGCCCTGGCCTCGTCACTGCTCATCTCCTCCCTCCCTCCCTCCCTCCCTCCCTCCTCCAGATACACAGACAGACCTGGAGTATTGGAGCATTGCATGATTGATGCCTCGAGTGGAACAGCGATTGCTGTACAGGCACATTTGGCACCTGCAGCGTTTTCCACCTGAATTGGAAAGTTCTGGACAGAGTAGTGGAGCCTGCAGCGCTCAGCTCTCCCGTCTGGGCAGACAGTACAGCAGTACAGGAAGTTCTCCCCAGTCCAACCTCACGATAAACCAGCACAGTAAAGAAGGCCCAGTATGAGCAACCGACTCCTGTTGCTAAGTTACAGATGAACGTTTCCTATTTTTAGGTCTGTGGGACGAGGATAGTCGCTGGGAGAATGTGTTTTCATTTTGAATGAAGTAATTGACAGTAAATGAACGGTTTAGTGTGACTTGGGTAATGAGACGCTAGGTTTGGGAGCCAGGTAGTGGAGGTGCTTAGCCACGCCCCCCCCTGACAGCCCTGAGAGGAGGGGAACCAGGGGGACACTGTCACTGTGTGTGTGTGTGTTAGGTTCAGAAGTGTGTCAGTAAGTGTGTGTGTGTGTTAGGTTCAGAAGTGTGTCAGTAAGTGTGCGTGTGTCTTGTCTCAGTTCCAGAGCATCACTGTGTGTGTGTTAGGTTCAGAAGTGTGATTAGATTAGATGAACCTTTATTTGTCCTCCAGGGGGTGGAAACTGCAGTTCACAACAGCAGCAGGGTAAAGTACAGCACACAGAGTTGCAGGGTAATATACATAATGACAATAACATAACAATAGCAATACAAAAGCAATAGGCGGGCACGATAACATTCAGACATAAAAAAATAAGAAAATAAGTAATTTAAGTAATTTAAGTAGTCTGGTTAAGTAGTCCAGTATAAAAAATAAGTAAGTTGAGTTGACAGTTATTGCACTTGAGGAGAATTACAGAATTACAGTATTGCAAAAGAAATAACTAAGTTAAGTCGACATGTAGACAGTTATTGCACTTGAGGAGTTACAGAATTACAGTATTTTGCAAAGAGTATGATAAAAAATAAGTTAGGTAGACATGTAGACATATGGACAGTTATGAAGAATTACGGCATTACAGTATTGCAAAAAGTAAGCAAGTAGAAATATTGCACTTAGTACAGAAGGACACACACTGTGTCAGTAAGTGTGTGTGTGTGTGTGTGTTAGGTTCAGAAGTGTGTCAGTAAGTGTGTGTGTGTGTTAGGTTCAGAAGTGTGTCAGTAAGTGTGTGTGTGTGTGTTAGGTTCAGAAGTATGTCAGTAAGTGTGTGTGTGTGTGTTAGGTTCAGAAGTGTGTCAGTAAGTGTGTGTGTGTGTGTTAGGTTCAGAAGTGTGTCAGTAAGTGTGTGTGTGTCTTGTCTCAGTTCCAGAGCATCACTGTGTGTGTGTGTGTGTGTGTGTGTGTGTGTGTGCAGGTACAGCAGTGTGTTCCCCAGTCTGAACATGGCAGTGAAGCGTCGAGAGCAGGCGCTCCAAGACTACAAGAGGCTGCAGTCCAAGGTGGAGAAGTACGAGGAGAAGGACAAGACCGGGCCCAACATGGTCAAGCTGCACCAGGTAGGGCTCACAAGGTTCCCGGTTCCAATCCCGGTCGTGCCAACGTGACGTAGTGTCCTTGGGCCAAGACACTTTACACACAAGACACTTCACACCCTACATGTGTGTGTGTGTGTGTGTGTGTGTGTACAGGTGAGTCAGGTCAGAGAAGAGCAGTAAGTCAACAAGACACGGATGCTGACTGGAATGCGAAACGAAAATAGTGGAAGCACATGCGTACTGTGCATGTGCTGCTGCGCCCACGCAAGCTAGCAAGCTCTCCATCGCTTCAAAAGGCAGCGCTGCGCACACACACACACAGACACACACACACAGACAGAGGCGCATCATTCAGTACCGTAAACAGACGCACGCACACACACACACAGACACACACACAGACAGAGGCGCATCATTCAGTACCGTAAACAGACGCACGCACACACACACACACACAGCGATGCAGTGTCACACATCCTCAGCAGGCTAGCCGCCCACTCACAGTGAGAGCAGCACTGTCAGGGACACGGAGACTAGCGAGGCCTCCGAGCTCTGCCCTGTCCATGCTGTCGTTGGTGTGGTTCCACATCCGACCTTTGCCCTCCCTCCTCTCCCGCCAGGCTAAAGATGAGCTCAGGCCGGTCAGGGAAGACTTCGAAGCGAAGAACAAGCAGCTCCTGGACGAGATGCCCAAATTCTACGACAGCCGCATCGACTACTTCCAGCCCAGCTTCGAGGCTCTCATTAGGGCGCAGGTGAGCATGCACACACACACACACGTACGGACAGTATCTCTGAGGTGATCTCAGCTTGTGTTCGCTCTCTCAGGTCTTGATGTGTGGGCTGTGCATGGGTGTTGTTTCTGGGCCGGGCGTCAGTCCCAGCTGCAGGTCAAAGGTCACAGAGAGAGCGAGAGTTAAGCAGGCCGTGTGTTCCTCCACCCAGTCCTAATGTGATTAGCCAGCCAGCCGACGAGCCAATCACAGGAAGGCCAGGTCTGTCTGGCTCCACCCTGAACGGTCTGGCTCCCTTTAGCAAGCTGATCGCGGCCCCACCCCACCCTACGATGTCATTTCCTCTTCCTCTCCGAGACTCTCGCCTAATCAGTAAACAAGATTATCTGACACCTAAAGAGAGAGTAGTATTTCTGTCAGACGCAAACTGTCCCTCCTATAACTAACCTGGCGGGCTAATACGTCCTGTCGTCACACACACACACACACACACACACACACACACACATTTAAATCAATGAATTTACTAAAAATTCATTTAGCAGACACTTTTATCCAGAGCGACTTACCTCAAGTACAGGGACAATCCCCCTGAGGCAAGTAGGGTGAAGTGTCTCTCCCAAGGACACGACGTCACACAGCCACAGCCGGGAATCGAACTCATAACCTTCCGATAAGGCCAACGCCTTAACCCGCTGAGCCACCTAACTCCCTAAGGATGGATGAAGTGGAGCAGATCTGCGCCTCCTCAGTGTCTCCCCTTCCTGTAGAGATGAGTCTGCCGTGGCCCAGGTGGCCCAGTCGCTCCCTGGACCGAACCCAGTCCGTCCCCTCCCTCCAGCCTGGCCGGGCCGGGCTCTGGGGCTGCTGCTCTGATAGTGACACGTGGGGAAACCTACTATCAGAGTCCCTCCACTGTGGGTGGAGAGGCTGGGCTGTGTGGAGTCATCTGTTAATACAGGCTCTGACTCACTGCTGGTGTAACACACACGCACCTACGCTCATACAAACACACACCTTCACACTCTCACACACATACACACACACACACACCTACACTCCCAAACCCAGCGAGGCTGCCATGACTCATGCATAGGGAGAGGATAGAGAGCTCATCCCAGTGTGAATGGAGGCTGGGAGGTGGTGTGGGGGCCGCTGCGGGGGCCCGGGGGGGGGGGGGCTGCTGGGGGGTGGACAGGCAGACAGGAAGGCCCCGGTCCACAGAGCCGCTCTCCCTCTCTCTCCTTCATCACGTCCCCCCTTTCCCTCTATCTCTCTCGCCCCCTCCTCCTCTGACATGCTAGAGGCCTCTAGAGGCCGCTCCCTCACAAAGCCCCCCTTTGTTTTCCGGAGCCTTCCAGCCCCCCCCCCTTCCTCCCCCCGGCCCCTCTCCCTGATCCAGCCTGCCGAGGCCGGACCACCTGTAGGAGACGCCCCCCCCCCCCGGTTTGACACGGTGCTTCTCCGTGGCGCCGGGCCGCTGAACACGCTCGTCTTCGCTGACTCCGCCCCTTCTGAGTTGAGTGTTCGATGCCAAATCTCCGGTCTTCTTCTCCCACGTTTATGTCTTTCAAATAGCCGAGTGCTGAATTAAGTTGGAGTTCCTGTGAGTCAGAGGGAGAGAGAGAGAGAGAGAGAGGGGGGAGAGAGAGAGAGAGGGGGGAGAGAGAGAGAGAGAGAGGGGGAGAGAGAGAGAGAGAGAGAGAGAGGGGGAGAGAGAGAAAGAGGGAGAGAGAGAGCCTGCCTGTCTCTCTGTCTGTCTGTCTGCCTGTCTGTCTGTCTGTCTGTCTGCCTCTCTGTGTGTCTACCTGCCTGACTGTCTGCCTGCCTCTCTGTCTGTCTGTCTGCTGCTCTGTCTGTCTGTCTGTCTGTGCCTGTCTGTCTGTCTGTCTGTCTGTCTGTCTGCCTGTCTGTCTCTCAGGTGGTGTACTTCACAGAGATGCACAAGATCTTCAGTGAGCTGACAGAGCAGATTGACCAGGCGGGCTTGACGGACGATCAGAGAGAGAGGGAGAACGAGGCCAGGCTGAGCGAGCTGAGGGCGCTGTCTATCGTGGCCGACGACTAAGAGGAGGAGCCCCTCTCACAGCCCCGCCCTTCACCCCTTTTACCTCTAACTCTAACCCCCGCCCCTGTCCCAGCCAAAAGGGGTGAAGGGGCGGAGCCAGTACTGGACCTCTCCTTTACAAGCCCCGCCCCTTGACCCATTTTGGCTGGGAAGCCCAGCTCCGCCCCCATTCCCAGCTCCGCCCCTTCCTCACAGTTCAAACAGGACAGCTGTGGTCATGATCTTTCTGATTACATTTATTTTTTATTTTTCTCTTATTCTTTAACATTTTACTCCCCCCCCCATTCATCCTTTATATAAACACTCAGCAACTTCAAAACGTTTTTAAAATGCCACATGTACTAAAGCCATTAGCGGAGTGCCATCTCCTCAGCCTATGTGTTTGTCTTTCACACCGCCGAATGAAAACGTTATTTTCAGAACAAATGAGCCTGTCACACTTCTCTCTGTCGCTGTTCAAAGATGTCGTTTGTATCCAAGGTACAGGTCCCCCTCCCCCCCCCCCCCCCCCCACCCCCCCCCCCCCCCCCCTCCTCCCTGTCTGTTACCTGATAATAGGTAAAGAGAAAAACACTAGTAGAAGCTGTCAAGTCCTCCCTGGTCCTCCTCAGCGGAGGTCAGAAGCTGACCTGTCGCAGGACGATGAACATCAAATCCCTCCAAAAGCTGAGCTGCAGCGCCCTCTAGTGGCAGCAACGCCACACAGTCCCACAAAACCCCAGGCCACTCTTTGTTCTATTGTTTGACTCTGGCAGATTGTAGAAAACCTCTTCATGTTGCTGGAACTCAAAAGTCACTTTTTTTTTTTCAAACATTTCAAACATGGCGTCATGTCCTTATTAAGAGCGGCCTAATTAGCTAGCTTAGAATGAGGACCAAAACAGAATGTCCGTTTTCCACCCAGGTCAGATGATGTTTGGTAAATGGTGTTAGTAACTACTAGGAGTCAGTGGTAATGTAGGAATAATTTATTCTTGATAACAACATTTGAAACGTGGTTTTAAAGAGCAAAAGATGTTTAATTTGAAGGAAATGCCTTTTGTGAACTGTGCCTTTCTGTGTTTCCTGCTTTACGGAGGTATTTTTACTAAATTACCTCTTTTTTCCAAAATGTAGTACTGCTGTAACATCGTTGGTATTATTTGCATATTTAATGGTAGTGTGAACTTAATTATGTTGTACGTTTGTTTGATTTATCAGGAATATTGTTTGCTTCTTATTTTAGGTAAGCTGCATTGTCACTGTCTGTGTACAATCATTCAATACATGAAATGCTCTTTTAATCCGTCTCCTCTTTACCAGTGACTGAAGCTGTTCACTCGGATGTAATACTCGCAAAACAACAAATTCAAACCATTTGATCGTGATTTTATTTTTTTTTCTACTGCTGGAATTAGTCTAAAGCAGTGCCTTGTTCATCATAGAGCATCGATCTCAATATTTACATTTCATAACGTCCCCATTTACAAATCCAGTACCGTAAATGATGTCATGTAGAGAGCACAGTCAGTGTCATTGCTCATAACCTTGGACAGAAAGTTGGGACAGTGGGTTGGATTGAGCTACCTTGCAGATCAGACTACTAACCTCCTGCAGGTGTGTTTCCTATACAAAACGTTGCTATTTAACTACACATCCACATTTCTAGAATCTTACCGTTCAAACGACAAAGTCACTATCTTGATTTAAAAGGACGGATGTGTGGTTCAGGTCATTACTGAAGATCAATCTCCTGGTCCTATGTGACCTCTGACCCTGAGCTGGAAGATCTAGAACGAGAGTTTGGACCCGTTTGTTGTTGTTTTCTTCTCGTGTTCTACTGTAAGAACCTCGATCTTTCTTCACTGTGCTATCGGGCCGTGTGACTTCAAACTAGAAACACAGATGAACGACCCCTAACACGACCTCTTCAGTTACCGTCTACCAGGAGGAGTTTTTTAGTGAGACTGGCTTTTCCAAGGTCAGTTAGATGAGACTGGCTTTTCCAAGGTCAGTTAGATCACTTTGTGAACTTCACACACGACACACTCGCTAACGTACCTAACTTCTAATCCTAATCCAGCGGAGCCCCCTCAGCCCAGCGATGGAGAGCAGTGTTTCTATGCACAGTCTGTCAGCGCTGTGTGGGGTGTTCTGTACCTGGTGAGAGCTCGTTAAGTGGAAGTCTTGCTGTACATGTTTGTAATGTGTTCCTGGAAAACCCTACGGATGTCTACTCGCCGGCTCTTCAGTGTCGGGGTGAGGAGGCCGTTACTGACGCTGAACATGTCTGGGTGCAGGTGGAGGTCTTTCACCTGGGGCGAGGAGGACAGGCGGAGGGGAATCAGGTGCGGGGGAGGCGTGAGTTCAAAAAGAAGAAAGAAAAAAAAACACTTTGGACCCTCGTTCAGAGCGCTTGACTGGAAATTCCTTACCTGCTCGAATGATTTCAGTCCAGCTTCTTTCCCCACGGCTGTCATATCCTCCAGCACTGCTTTCTTCATGTCCTGTAGTAAGACAAGACTTCTGTCAGGCACAGACCCTCATGCTGCATGTGAACTACAGTGATGGAGGCTGGCATCACTTACTGGGTTCAGACATAGTTCCTCGTAGGTCCCGACGATGCCCCTCTCCTTGGCCCAATCAGTGAACACCTCTGGGTCTGGCACGACAATGCCAATCAGGTGGGACTAGACACACACACACACACAGGACACACACACACAGGACACACACACACAGGACACACACACACACATTGTTAAAGCAATGTCACTTGTGCTGGGTTTTGTCATGTGTGGTATAAAGTTGTGACTTCACCAGCGGTGTTAGACTGGTACGAAGGTGAACCTGTGTACCTGCAGGCTGTCTCCGTGCACAAACACCTGTAGAACAGGAACACATCGCATGTAGACGTTCTCGATCTTTTCCGGCGCGATGTACTCTCCCTGGGACAGCTTAAAGATGTGCTTCTTCCTGTCGATGATGCAGAGAGTCCCGTTCTGGAGGAGGGAGAACACAAGTCTAAAGGCCTGGGGTCTTCTTCATCACCTCCGGTCCCCCCCCCCCACCTTGCCCCCATGGTGGCCCAGCTCACCGGCAGCCACTGGCCCACGTCCCCGCTGTGGAGCCAGCCTTCGCTGTCCAGGGCCTCGGCCGTCCTCTCGTACATCCTTCAGGTAGCCCTGAAACACGCTGTGGCCCCGGATACAGATCTACCCCGCCCCCCCCACCCAGCCCAACGGAGACCCAGACACGACCAATGAGCTGTCCAGGCCGCACAAACCAAAGTAGCTGCTTGTTGTTGAGCAGTTTTTCCCCTCTGGAATGATCCAGAAGCTCACCTCTCCCTCTCCCTTTTCAGCGTAATAGTTCATGTCGGGGATGTCGACGAGCTTGACCATGGCGCAGGGCAGGGGGGGCGCCGACATGACCTGAGGATGACAGAGGATCAGGGGGGGGGGGGTGACGGGAACACTGCTGCTGGGGGTGGGAGAGGGAGGGGGGGTTCAGGGGTGAGGGGAGTGGGTGGGTGGGGGGGGGGGGGGGGGGGTTCGTACCTGCGGTCCAGTCTCCCGGCATGGAGAAGGTGCAGCCGGCTGTGCACTCAGTCTGCCCGTAGCCCTCGAAGATCTGCACTCAGCACGCCGCCACACGCACGGTTACAGCAAGGTTCGACACGCATGCCAGCACACTTCCTGTCACACACTCTCACACACACACACACACACGCACTAACACTCACCAGGCATCGAGGGTGGCCCTGAGGAAGGACAGCACAGTGGGGGAGATGGGGGCCGACGCTGTGAGGATGAACCTCAGATTCCCTCCTAAACTGGCCTGGAGCGCAAAACACAAGCAGGAGCCAGTTAACTGCCTGAGAGAGCAGCATGTCTGGTTAAGGCTGTTGGGGGGGAGGGAGAGAGAGAGAGAGAGAGAGAGAGATAGAGAGAGAGAGAGAGAGAGAGAGAGAGAGAGGGGGAGAGAGAGAGGGAGATAGAGAGAGGGAGATAGAGTGAGAGAGGGAGAGAGAGAGAGAGAGAGGGAGAGAGAGAGAGGGAGAGAGAGTGACGTGCGTGAGATGACCTGTATCTTGTTGAACACCAGCAGGTCCCAGAGACTGTTGTTCCTGACGACCCCGCTGCTCAACTCTGCCTGTTTCCTCCTCACAGCGTAGTGGAGCACAGCTCTCTTAAGAGGAGACGTCACCTGGCCCAGGATCTGCACACACACACACACACACACACTCTATAACGGATGACAGTCCCTGACTGCAGGTAGGCCTCTGGTTCATGTGCCCTCCCCGCCAGAGGGAGGCGCTGCTGGCCCTCTGACCTTGTCGTAGATGCGGTTGAGGAGGCGAGGCACCACGGGGAAGAAGGTGGGCTTCAGGGTCTTGATGTCGTCCATGAGCAGGGAGATGTCGCCCTGGTAGAAGCCCACCCGGGCGCCGTGGCAGAACATGGACACCTGGAACGCAGGAGGGACCGGTCTGCACATGCTCAGAGAGGTCCTGGGTAACGCACAGAGGCTCGGGGGGGCAGGGGGAGTACCTGGATCATGCGCTCGAACATGTGAGCCAGCGGCAGGTAGGAGATGGACACGTCCTCCTGGCGAATCACAAACGAGCCCTGGGAAGAGGCGGGGCCGCGAGGCGGATCACTCACAGAGCTCTTCACATACGCAATCTAGCTTTCTACCGTGGCAATTACAGGCGAGGTATCTTTAACAGGGGCAATTAGGCACACTGTCGAGCCATTACAGGGGCAATCAAACATCCAATTTATCAGGACGCAGCGGGGAGAGAAACCAGATTGAGTGAGACGTGTGTGAAAGAGAGATTCAGAGACGGATTTGGAACAACAGTGGGAGGCGGGAGGGGCGTCGGGGGGGGCGGAGCTACCGACCTCCAGGATCTTAATAACAGAGGAGGTGTTGGAGGCGATGTTGCCGTGGGTGATCATGGCTCCCTTGGGCTTCCCTGGTCAAATAAACAACACAAAGAGTTTTGGAGGGAGGCCATTACTGCGGAGCTTCGGCAGCGGATCCATCCCATAATATAATGAGAGCTTGTCAGAGGGATCGGCCGGGTGTGTGATTAGCGTGGAGGAGGGCTGGTCGTTAGCGTGGGGGGGGGCGCTGGAGCGCTGGAGGGAACGCGCTCACCTGTGGTTCCGCTGGTGAAACACACCACCGCCAGGTCCTGAGGGCCGGGGGGCTGCAGGGACACAAAGGGGGGGGGAGGGGGGTTGACAGGTTTGGGGGAGGGGAGGAGAATGGCACAGTTCAGTCCGGCAGCAGACTCAAGTGTGAGCTCAAGTGTGGTGTGACAGAAGTAGGGGGAGGTGGGGGGCGGTAGTTGGGGTAGGGGGAGGGGGGGGGGGGGGGGCTCACCACTGATCCTTTAGGTTTTGCCGTCCAAGATCCTGCAGAGACGACACAGAGACATTTACCCATTCAACATCGCTCGATGATCTAAAGGTTGATGAATACAGTATGATACAGCAGAGTTGCCGAATGTCTCCCTTCCTGTCTTGTGGTCCCCACTTCCTCCCCATGGGACTCCTCCCCCCCCCCCAGGCTGTGGCTCATCCCCCTCACCATCAGCTGGGCCAGCTGCAGGACCTCCACCCCGCAGCTCCTCCCTCTCTCCACCAGGGCGTCCGGGCAGTGGTTGAACAGCACCAGGCAGGACAGGGTGGGGGTCACGCCCTTCTCCTTCTTCCCCAGGAGAGACTCGGCCTTCTCCTCCCGGTCGCAGATCACCAGGGAGATCTCAGCTGAAACACACAGGCGGACCGTCAGACCCCTGGCAGCGACCGACCAACCATTCTGTACAGCAGGGGTGTCCAATCCTGGTCCTCGAGGGCCGCTGTCCTGGCGGTTTTCGATGTTTCCCTGCTCCAGCACACCTGATTCTAATGAAGGGTCGTTATCAAGCTCTGTGGAAGCCTCATAACGACCCTTTATTTGAATCAGGTGTGCTGGAGCAGGGAAACATGGAAAGCTGTCAGGACAGCAAACCTCGAGGACCAGGATTGGAGAGAAGCATTTCTACGTCGCTTCTTCTTTGAAATGATTTAAATGTTGGGAGTGTTTGGAGGCGCTCTCTCCTACCCAGGTCGAGGATGTGCACCATGGCCTCCGCCCCCAGCGTGTCGTACAGCGGAACCACGGCCATGGAGTAGGAATAACAGGCCAGCTCTGAGATGATCCACTGCCGCCACCAGGGGGAGACAGAACAACACGATGACATGACCGCCCACCAGACGCCCCACAGGTGATGTATGATGCTGAACACAACTGAAATGGTTGTTCTAGTGTTTGATCGCTGAATAAGGAGCGGGTGATGGGGTGTTTTGTAGACGTACCTCTGGTCGATTCTGGGCGAATATTCCAACAAACTGTTTGGGGTTTGGTTGGCAGCCCTTAGCCAGCAGCCCAGAGCCTAAAACCTGTGCCTGCTCTGCCACCTAGACAGGAACACAGGGTAACCACAGGCTGGGTAAGAAACAGGCTCTTTAAGACACAGGCTCTTTAAGACACAGACTCTCTAAGACAGAGGCTCTCTAAGACACAGGCTCTTTAAGACACAGGCTCTTTAAGACACAGGCTCTTTAAGACACAGGCTCATTAAGACACAGGCTCATTAAGACACAGGCTCATTAAGACACAGGCTCTTTAAGACACAGGCTCTTGTTAAAACACCTCTAAGAATGAAAGCGATAGACTACGCAGAGTTAGAACAACAGCAATGGAACAGGGCAGTGATAAGATAGAACACCTAGGACAGTGATAAAGATGAGAAGACCAGCGACTGTACGGAACCTCAGTGTAGGAGATCCACTGGTAGGCCTCCCCCGGTCTCCTGTATCCCAGGCACGGTCCATTTCCTGTGGGCCAGCAGAACTGAATCAGTTCCCACCTCAGACCAGACGGGACGGGGGGCGCTTGTTTTGCGGGCCGGCCCGGCTCACCTGCGATCCTCAGTCCTCGCTGGAACATGTCGTACGCCGTCCTGGTGTCTTCATAGTAGAACTCCAGCAGGGAATCGTCCTTCAGAAGAGCTGAGCGCCTCCAGGTAGGCTCTCCCTATGAAACAAACACACACACACGATATATATACACACACACATGATATATACATACACACATCAATGTCATTCTATACCGGGAGGGGGCAATCCTGGTCCTAGAGGGCCGCTGTCCTGAAGGTTTTAGATGTTTCCCTGCTCCTAATGAATGGGTCGTTATCAAGCTCTGTGGAAGCCTGATGATTAGTATCAGGTGTGCTGGAGCAGGGAGACATCTAAAACCTTCAGGACAGCGGCCCTCGAGGACCAGGATTGCCCCCCCCCCCCCCCCCCCCCCCCCCCCGTTCTAGACCATGAAGTGCAGCCATCTTACCTGTACGGGGACAGACTGGGCCTGCAGGTCACAGGGGGGCCTCATGGGGCGGGGCCGGGTCACCAGCCAGTAGGCGGTGAGGGAGGCCAGGGCCCCAAGGCCCAGCAGCGAGGCGGGGGACAGCGCGAGGGAGGACAGGGAGAAGTAGGAGGACAGGGGCACGGAGGGGGCCGCCAGCCCCCACAGGTCCTCCGTCTGGGGGGCGTCCCCTCCCCCGCTGGAGCGCAGGGACCGCAACCACTCCTGCACATGCATAGCTGGTTTGGAGTTGGGGGGGGGGGGGGGGGGGGGGGGGCAGAGAGAGGACAGAATGTGATTAAATAAATGGAGGACTGAGTGAATTACCCCAAAAATGCATGATGGGTAATACAAGACAAGGGCAGCAAGAATGACAATCAGGAATGTCCACCGAGTCATGGCAACAGTGTCCTACTGTGCTCACACACCACAACATAAAACCTGGAAGAACCAAAAAAAATGTAATTGTATGTTCAAAGACAGTTGACAAAACAACAGTTAAAACCCGTAAACAGTAAAACTCAGCCAGTTAACAGCAGTAAAAGCTCTGCATAGGCTCTGCAGAGCAGGGGGTAGAGGGGGAGGAAGAGGAGGGGGAAGAGGAGAAGAAAGAGGAGAAGAAAGGAGAGGAGGAATGTTTGGGGGGGGTGGGGGGGGGGGAGGAGAGAGACCTCGGAAGTCATCAGGATTGGTTAAACAGGAACAGGCGCTGAGGTTACTTTCAGTCATGCTGTACCAGCCTGTCTAGAGAGGGAGGGAGGGAGGGAGGGAGGGAGGGAGGGAGGGAGGGAGGGAGGGAGGGAGGGAGGGAGGGAGGGAGGGAGGGAGGGAGGGAGGGAGGGAGGGAGGGAGAGAGGGAGAGAGGGAGAGAGGGAGAGAGGGAGAGAGGGAGAGAGGGAGAGAGGGAGAGAGGGAGAGAGGGAGAGAGGGAGAGAGGGAGGGAGGAGAGAGGGACGGACGCAGAGACAGAAGAGCCTGGATGCGTACAGTAGTAAGGGTTAGTAACGAGATGGGGTGAGGGGGAGGAACAGTGTGGTGACAGACCCTCCCTCATGGTCCCATGCCAGACTGGGGGTCTGGAGACAACACACACACACACACACACAAAACCATCTCTCACAGCGAAACACTGGTACCCACTTCATTCAAGAGCATTTTGGTTATTTAAGGTTAGCGTAATTTCTCACACCAAAACTTGTAGCCAACATGAGATTCTCTCCATCACTTCACCCAATAACCCCCCCCCCCACCCCATCTCAACCTTTCACCCACTTCCCACCTTCCTTTCACCAAAAGAGAAAGGGACAAAGACTGATGTCACCCCATCCCCCTCGACCCTCTCCACCCCCCCCCCCCCCATCTCCTCTAGTCTTTAGACTGCATCCGGTTTATTTCTTCTTTTTTTTTACTTCCAAACCCATCGTCACAGTTCTCCCTACATTTCCTACAACCGAAAAAACATTTTCCCTGCAACGTTATCCAGCACATGTAAAACAGTTTAGTGCAAACTACAAACCTCTGTCATTTCATAGACAAGAGTTTGAATAATGAGCGGCCTTCAGACTGATAGACACCCCATTAATCTGAAAAGTGATCGATGTTGCACGATGAAAGGACCCAGAACCTGCCGGAATGTTGCAAGATGTCCTTTGGGGTCTCCATGGTTCATTTGAATTAAACAAATACCAACGCTGTGGGCTTTCAAGAGACGGTACATTTAAAAAAATAATGGTTTACTGAGAGAAGAATCTCTCGCTCTCTCTCTCCTCCTCAGTCTTTCTTATCTAGACAAGCATTATCCTTCTCTCCCTCTCTCCCTTTTATAATGCTTATTGTCAAAGCCAGACGGCAGCTATTGTGTTTCTTTGTCACTTAAAACCACAGCCAAGAGGAGACAAAAATGAAATAAAGAGACATGGACATGCCTGAAATAGATACTGAACAAACTATTAGAACGACGGCATCCATAAAACATTCACACTCTCCAATTTCACTCAAATCACTTTGTGGAGTCAGAATGATATTAAACTAGAAAGGGTACCATTTCTGGGGAAAGTGTGAGGGTGTGCTTGCAACTGCCCATCGAGTCCAGAGGTGTCATTTATAAAACTGTGCTTAGGATTCTTACTAAAAGTGTACGTACGGCCAGAAGCCTAAAATGGCGTACGCACCAAAACATTCAGATTTATAAAACCGTGCGTACGCGTTCTATGTTTGCTCTATCCTGCCACAGTAAATTCCGTGTTTGTTGTTACTTGCATGGCGAATAAAACATATTTTGGACTCCGATTCACTAATCTACCAGGGCCCTGAAACTCAACATTTTACGTTTATTCATTTAGCTTTTGACGCCTATCCAAAGCGTCTTGCAAGAGAGCATTATAAAAGAACATTGGTCACTGAGTATAACAATGTGAGGCACTTGAAAAACGCCTGGAGAAGACTTCAATGTTAGCCTGGAGTTGGCTCAGTGAGGTAAGATGCTGCCTCATGAGCAGAAGGTTGAGGTTTCAAATCCCACACATTTACGGGAGAAATTTTAATGCACAGCTTGGAAAAGACACTACATAACACCCGGAGAACAATTGCATGTTAACCTGGAATTGGCTCAGTGAGGTAAAATGCTGCCTCATAAGCCCAAGGTTGAGGGTTTGAATCCCAGCCATTTACGGGCTATGTTTTAAAGTAAAGACTGGAAGAGGCACTAAAAAAACGCCCGGAAAAGAAGTCAATGGTAACGTGGAACTGGCTCAGTGTGTTAAGATGCTGTTTCATATGCACAAAGTTGGAGGTTTGAATCCCAGTCATTTAAAGCAGAAATTTTAAAGCACAGAATTGAAGAGGCACTGAGAAAACCGTGGCCAAGAGGGTTTGCTGGAAGCGAACGATGAAGAGTCAGGTCATGCCAGGAAGCAATTATGTGTTTCTTTACAAGTATCACACTTCATAATGCGTTGTCACTCAGCATTCTCAAATGATTTCTGCAGTGTGCCTGGTGGCTGAGTGGTTAAGCACCCAGAACATGTATACTGTAGAATTTCTGGAAAGATGTGGGTTCAAAACTGCTATAATACTGTTGTGGTTTGTTTCTTTACAAACCTCACACTTTACAATTGGGGATGTATTCTCAGAACGATCCATTTGATGCTGTGGCCCTGGTGGTGCACTGGTTAAGGATGTGGAACATACAAGTGGAGACTTTTCGGGAAAGACATGGGTTCATATCTTATGATGTTGGTGTGTTTCTTAACAAACAAACCACTTTACCTGGTGGTTGTGCATTGCCATTTCATAAAGCATTTACGTAATCCACTGTGGCTCAGTAGGTCAGCAAGGGTGCAATCAAATTTGAGGGAATTTTAGCATCCATGGTTCAAGTCTTGCTCAGACCAAGTGATCCAGCGTTTGTGGAACACATTTTAAAGCAGGGCTTGGAAGAAGCACTTGAAAAACGCCCGGAAAACGTAAGCCTGGAATTGGCTCAGTGAGGTGAGATGCTGCCTTGTAAGTGCAAGTTTCAATGTTCGAATCCTGGCATTTAGCATACAAATTTTAAAGTATGGTTTAGAAGAGGCACTTGAAAAACGCCCGGAGATTTAGTCAGACCATGCCTGGAAGTGGCTCAGTGAGTTTAGTCACTGTCTCGTAAATGCAAGGTTGAAGGTTCAAATCCTGTACATTTAGGGGAGAAATTTTAAAGGGCAGAATGGAAGAGGCGCTTGATAAACGCCCGGATAATGATGTACTGTCAGTCTGGAATTAGCTCAATGGGATGAGGTGCTGCCTCATTACAGCAAGGTTGAAGGTTCAAATCCCTGTCATTTTAAGCAGAAATTTTACAACACAGAATTGAAGAGGAACTTGATAAACGCCTGGAGAATGAGGTAGTGTCAGCCTGGAATTAGCTCAATGAGATGAGCTACTGCTTCATTATGGCAAGGTTGAAGGTTCAAATCCCAGTCATTCTAAGCAGGAATTTTAAAGCACAGAATTGAAGAGGCACTTGATAAACGCCTGGAGAATGAGGTACTGTCAGCCTGGAGTTAGCTCAATGAGATGAGTTGCTGCCTCATTACTGCAAGGTTGAGGTTCAAATCCCAGTCATTTAAAGAAATTTTAAAGCACATAATTGAAGAGGCACTTGATAAACGCCCGGAGAACAAGCCTGTTATCACCGAGACTCCGTGGCCAAGAGGGGTTGCCGGAAGCGAACGATGAAGAGTCAGGTAGACTCATGTCACTGGGTGGCTCGGAGTGTCAGCTGTGGCCAGGGTTCAAGTCCCGGCCATGGATGATCGGTGTCCCTGGGTGATACCCAGGGTCAGGGGGGGGGCTTTTCCCCCCCTGGAAAATTGACATCTGGTGCAGTGGGGTTATGTAACAGTAAGAGATGAGCAGCTAACTTTTTAATACAGTTTTCCTCAATGGCAGGCTAGGCTTCTGTAAGTAACTTAAGCAACTTATAAAAGGTAACTGATTTAAGACAGTTGGGGAGGGGGAGTGAGCAGTCAGGGGATGGTCATCAGAACAGTTGGGAAGGGGGAGTGTGCTGGACACTTGAGGTGTGGCCAGTCAGGGGGTGGTCATCTGGACAGTTGGGGTCACTGCAGTCACAGTGCATCAGGCATTCAGCACTGCCTCATGCTGGATTTGAACCTGGGTTAGCAGGTTGTCAACCATGTGTGTAAACCCCTACACCATGAGGTCCCACCCACCACCCTTGGGAACAATCTATATATCGCTAAATTTCTGAAAGTTTACGTTAAATTAATTGCTTTGAATGGGAATTGAGCCAAGGTTACCAGGTTTACCATACATGCGCATACCTACTGAGCCACAGAGGATTATTTCAAACTCTGCTGAAACAGACTAATTGTGATTTTGACACAAATAGATCATTTAAAGAAATCACCAATTGATGTGAGCAAGACTTGAACCATGTATGCTGAAATGGCCCTCAGACTTAATGGCACCTATGCTTACCCACTGAGCCACAGAGGATTCTTACAAGTTTTACTTAGACAGATTAATTGTGATTTTGACACAAATATATCAGTTAAATAAATCATCAGCTAATCTGAGCAATACTTGAACCATGGCTGTTGAAATTGCCCTTAGACTTGATGGCACCTAGGCTTACCCATTGAGCCACAGAGGACTCTTACAAATTTTATTTGGACAGACTACTTGTGATTTTGACACAAATATATCAGTTAAATAAATCATCAGCTAATCTGAGCAAGACTTGAACCATGGCTGTTGATATTGCCCTCAGACTTGATGGCACCTACGCTTACCCATTGAGCCACAGAGGATTCTTACAAATTTTACTTAGACTAATTGTGATTTTGACACAAGTAGATAAGTTAAATGAATGAAGCCTTGGTCTGAGTAAGACTTGAACCCAAGGTGCTGAATTGGCCCTCAGACTCAATGGCACCCATGCTCATCCACTGAGCCACTGAGGGGGTCTTGAACTCCGAAATGCAATGCCTATGCACAACCAGCAGTTAAGTGGTCTGTTTATGAAGAAACATGAAAACGACATGAGATTTGAACCCATGTCTTTCCATAAAGAACCTCTACTTGTCAGTTCTGCATGCTTAACCAATGCACAACCATTTGCATTTACTCATTTAGCAGACGCTTTTATCCAAAGCGACTTACAGTAAGTACAGGGACATTCTCCCTGAGGCAAGTAGGGTGAAGTGCCTTGCCCAAGGACACAAAAGTCGTATAGCCACAGCCGGGGCTCGATCTCACAACCTTCCGATCATGTGGCCAACGCCTTAACCATTGAGCTACCTGACGCCCGCAGAACAACCACAGCATTGCATGGAATGTTCTGAAAATAGATATCCAAAGTAAAGTGTGAGGTTTGTAAGGAAACTAACAACAACAGCATTACATCTGATTCAAACCCATGTCTTTCCAGAAACTCCTCAGTTTGGTCCACATGCTTAACCACTCAGCCACCAAATCCAGGTAATTTCATGAAGAAGCACACAACTAACACCAGTGTACCATGTTTCAAATCCACATCGTTCCACAACGAATTTAAACAATTGAGTCAAGTCAGAGGATCATGACATCTGGAATGAATTTCCCAGCATGCCTAAGGATACAGTTAAAGGTGTGGTAAAAGACACGCCTGGAGTTCAAAGGGAACTGGTAGACACTCCATAAAGGCCTGGGGCGCGTAACATGTCGGTGCAAATTCACTTCTGCAAGAACACATACAACAGCACTGGTACAAACACTCAACTTGATACTGGGCCTAATTAGGTCTCTAACTTTTCTGTAAAATGGTAGCTTTTTGGGGGGGACAACTCAGTTGTGCGACCGTTATTTTAGATAACATACTCCTTTCAGATTTGCGTTGTTATTCGTGCTTGTTGGACCGTTTTACCACACCAACGCTATTCTCGTTCAAAATGAAGACCTGCCTTGACGAACTATACGTTACTGAAATGAACCAGAGAATATGAAAATAGAGAATATTAAACATACCTTGTCAGGTTTACACGCACATGGTATTGTAAGTTACAGGCAAATTTGGACGAAGAACGTTTTGGGTGTTCATTCTAATTACACTTAAAACTAACAGGTGGTGAGGGAGGGGTGTAATTAGGCCACGTTTCATAGTTCCGTGCCCAGGGATGATTGTCCCCATTTCCATGTCGTCATAGAGAGGGCTCTGGAGAGAGGGTGGGGGACACACGTGAGGAGGAGAACAGGAGTGAAATACTGAGTGAACGGGTTCTCCGGTTCTGATTCCCAAACCAAGCGTGAAGAACAGGGCCACAGTCACAATGAGGGGTTTTGGTGAAGGGGGCACAGCTATGGAGGGGGGAAGGGGAGAGACGCTTCATGCGTCACTGTAGATGAGTAGAGAAGATGTCCCGTTTGCAGAAATCGCCCATCACAATCACCGGACACTGGGTGCCTTTCATAACCGCTCAAAGTACTCTCATGGTATCCATTACCGATGGACCCTGTCTAGAATTCCGTTAAAGAGCTTTCCATCTGTAAACATTTTTCTGAAAATCAGCAGGTCACTAAAAATAAA
Organism: Neosalanx taihuensis; assembly: GCA_030340665.1. Classification (NCBI taxonomy): domain Eukaryota; kingdom Metazoa; phylum Chordata; class Actinopteri; order Osmeriformes; family Salangidae; genus Neosalanx; species Neosalanx taihuensis. The sequence goes on along the minus strand of CM059309.1, from coordinate 6,476,005 downwards.
CTGTATTGCATGCTTAACAGAAAAACGCATCAAAACAGTGACGTTTGTGTGTAAAAACAAACTCAAAACCACCACAAAATCTACATTTCTGATTCTTGTGTGAATACCGGAGTGCAAAACACGAACACATGGAGGATAACTGACACTTTCAAAACCTTGCTGAGGAGAAAGTTTAGTGCTGCCAACCACATGAACTGAATAAAAAGCCGGCCTAAATAAAGATATAACGCTTTTATAAGTGCTCTAACAAAACGTCAGACCCATTAACTTTACCGAACCGCGGTAACATATTTATGTATACAAGTCTCGTGCGCATTTCGCGCGCATCCATCAGATGTAAGTCGCTTTGGATAAAAGCGTCTGCTAAATGAAAACATTAATAAATGTAAAGCTAAGATGTCGTCTTGTTCTCTCTCATCTTCCCAGCGGACAGAAACTTGAATGGAGCCAGAAAGCTCCAACCACAGCAGAAAGAGCTCCTTGCATTCCCCTGCAGCTGAGGAGCTGCCACACTGTTGTGTAATTACAAACGGACAACAACATTTCAAACAATACAAAGTTTTCCAAGTACAGTTTAAGAATACATCAACTTTGCTTTAAGCGTTTCCCCCACTCTTACCTTGAATAAAATATCGGTCACCCGATGCTCTTAGAAGTTCTCTCCTCTACTTGAGTCAGGAGAAGTTAGACCACACCCGCCTACACCGCACACCCAGTCCGGCCCCCCGGTCCTAAACCTGACGTCAGCTCCATTTGAAGTCGGTGATGGGAAAAACGGCATTGTCAGCAGATCGTTTATTAATCACGGTGTCTCCTAAACGTGAACCAGCTCTAAACAACACCAAAAGTCAAACGAAATCCATTATGAGTATCTTAAATTCATATAATGTATTTATTGAATCTACAAATTAGTTGAAAAATTAAAACATAGCTTCATTTAGAGGCCACATATACTATGCACATAGTGTGACTATGCAGGCAACATCTTTCTATATTGGTGATGGAAGATACCGCTCTGAAATTGAACAATAACATTTCTCATTCCCATCAATGTTCCTGTTTGGGCTGGAAAACACAAGTCTCCACAGCGGTGTTATTCGACTCTTGTCAGTATTGATCTTTCCCATCAGAAATCCTTGTCCCAGTCCGCCTCGCTTTCTGCCGGCTCTTCCTCAAGGTTATCTGGAACAGGATCCATTCTGCTGCCTTCCAAATGAATGTTGGGCTAAAAGACAATAAACATTGCATCAGGAAATCTTGCAATTCTGTCAGTGCTCTTTATTTAGGCCAAATTGTTGTTATTAATGTCTTTCTATTGTGTTGAAACACTGTATTATCTGTGTTTTGTGATTTGAACAATTTTTGGGATAATGGATTGTCATATCAAATACACGTACAAGTATGTCTTACTTTGGGTACGATCGGTGGGGCCAGTGTGCCTTTGTTGAGTCCTTCCCAGTTAAACCCTTCGAACCATCTTAAGAGAAAACAGCACAGTATATTTCAGCTGATTGAATCAGAGCTCAAATGCCCTTTCAGATCAAAGCTTTCATCTTACTTGTGCTTCTGGATGTCCTTGGCCCCGTTCCTCTGATTTCCCAGTCTCTCTGAGGGGTTGTTCCTGAGAGGCCGGACCAGGCAGAGAAACCCACACAACACACAGCTGACACCATGCATCTCACTCTCTCTCACTGATGTGGATGTGGTTTGTGGATCAGTATTCTGAGGGCATTCAGTTTCCCGGTGTATCACCTGCAGAGCTTCTTGATGAGGCTCGATGCGTCCCTCCCGATACTGTTGGGGAACTCGACCAGGTCGATGCCGCGGAGGGTGGCGGCTAACGTTCTCATGTGGTCAGGGCCACAGAATGGGAGGCTGGAGAAGGGGGAGATTAGGGAGGATGAGATCAGGGTGTCAATGGCTGACCGATGAGTGTAAACAGCAGGTGGAAAGTTCCGGATCACAAAATCGAAACAATCTCACCTTCCACTCAGCAGCTCAAACACAAAAACCCCCAGAGACCAGAGGTCAGCTGAGAGACTATGACCCCGGTTCAGGATCACCTCAGGGGCCATGTAGCCAGGAGTGCCGCACATAGTCCAAGTCTTCCTCCCCAAACCTAGCTTCTTAGCACATCCTAGTCCCATCTAGGAAAGAACATGAGGAAAGGCAAGGGTAGAGGTCAACATCCCAAATAATGTGTGGATCAGAGTTTTTTTTTCCCCGGATACACATGTACATCCCCACCAGTTTGACGTATCCTCGCTGGTCCAGGATGACGTTCTCAGGCTTGAGGTCTCTGTAGACGACGCCTCGACGGTGCAGGAAGTCGAGCGCCTCGACGACGCATGCCGTGTAAAACCTGGTGGTGCCGTCGTCGAACATCTCTCTGTAACATTGAACACATAGCTTGACCCTGGAACAAGGCAGTACGTCTGGATGAAACCAACCACATCCCACAGATTTTTTTTCTAGTGTATCTTACTCAAAATGGACATTCAGTGATTCACTTTAGTCATTTTACATTTCTTTGAGTACCTGTCTCGTAGAAGACTCCATAGCTCCCCTCCCAGACAGGCCTCTGTCAGCATGTACAAACACCGAGCGTCTTTGAAGGTACAATGCAGTCTTAGCGAAACACAACAACAGACACAGCATTAGCCAGCTTTATCGTGCAACAGACACGCTAACAAACAAATCAGGTCCAGTCGCCAGTCGTCGAGCTGCAAAGAGGTCGCGACCCCCCGCCTCCGAGATGAGCTGGGATCGGTCGACAGCTACCCACCTGACGATGAACGGACAGCAGACGTCTGCGAGGTTGCGTCTCTCTCTGAGGACGTGCTTCTGTCTCTCCGAGCTCCTTAGCAGGCGCTTCCTCAACACCCGCATGGCAAACGGACACCTGCTGCCGCCCTTATGAAGCTTAACCTGTAGATCCAGAGAATATCATCAGTCCGGCCTATAATCTAGCACCTGGACCGCACGGATCTGACAGGATTTCAGCGGTTAGAGACGCGAAGGAGTCCGCGTCCGACAGCTCCTGGATGGGCCGTAACTCACCAGGTCCACGTGGCCGATCTCCCCCTCTCCTAAACGACAGATGACCTGGAAATCGCCGAGCGTTGCCTTGGCGAGGTAAGCAGCTTCCTCCTCTGTCCTGCTCACACACAGAACCGCAGACAGGAGTCCTCAGTCTCCTTTGTTTCATTTAGGGCTGCTGTGCTTCAAAGGATCGCTGCACATGCTAATGCACCTACTTGACGTTCGATTCAGTGCTTTCCTGGCCGTGATTGCTGTCGTCCACCGTGCCTCCAATGATCTGTCTGAACGACCTGAGGAAGATGTTTGTAGTTCAGCAGTCTGAAAGCAACGTGACTCAACACCTCAAGTCGTGTTTCCTACCTATTTGCCACTGTGTGATTTGATGAGGGGGAATATATGTTCTGGTTATCTGTGACATCTGATCTGGATGCAGAAAGCGGGGGAGGTGTGAGGAAGAGACCATAGCGAGGCAATATGCTCGCACATCAACAGAAATCTCACGTAATTACTCACTCTCGGTCTATTACCAAGCACGTGACGTCTCCCGCAGCAATCACATTCACCGTTCGCACGTTGTCTCTAGAGACGAAGAGAAGGGTGCAAATAGAAAGCCTCTCAAAACAAAATCGAGTTGTCTTCGGAGTGGCGAGGAAGGACGGAAACATCAATATGAGGCAGACAGTAATAACACCGTCTCCTAACTGTAGTTACACATGCGTGACTAGGATTATACTGAGACGAATCAAAACAACATGGCTGGTTTAGGATGATGCGTTGGGCTGGATGATAACGGATATCATGATGAACGGATAATCCCCCGACTCTTCTCCCACTTCGCCACCTCGCTCTGGATTATTTCCGAACAAACTATTCGCTCACGCAAGATTAGTTAGCGGTTTGTCTCCGTGGAGTTTTTGGGATGTCACGTTGCAGCAGGAAGTTATGCACAGCCAGACAACAACAGCACTCCGACAATAATGGCTCTCAGACTCACCCTCTTAGAGCTTTCTCACCAAACCAATGTCCTTGAGAGAGCGTAGACAGTTCAACCACCTCGCTGGCTGTCTTCTTCTTCTCTGTCACTTTGACCTGGGTGGGGGGGGGGGGTCATTCAAGTGAGTGGGTCATCATCAGGCTTAATAACAACCTACCTGTTAACATAACAACCTGTTCATTTGAATCAGGTGAGCTGGAGCAGGGAAACATCTAAAATCATCAGAACAGCGGCCCCAAGGGACCCTACTGCCTCACCTGTCCCTTACTGATGATGTAGAAGGTGTCCCCGGTCGTCCCCTGTCGGATGATGTAATCCCCCTCCGTATAGTGGGTCTGTGAAACAGAGCGTTGACTGTGGACCTGTGTGTTTGCTCAAGTCCCCATAGGTACAATGCAAATACACCTGCAAACTGTGAACGCACTACATCCAGCAGTTGGGTAAATATTCTTGTTTATGCTGCTGAATTCTCTTTGGGCAACGTGTTTGCTGTGCCGTAGAGAGGAAGGGATCGTCAATAATACATGAAGGTTTATCTACCTCCTCCAACACGTTGGCCATTTTCATCAACACGTCTTCAGGCAGAGCCTGCAGGAAGGACACACTGCAGACCAGGACAGAAGAGAAGGATACGCATCATGGGAGCAAGACTGTTTGCCAACAACATGACATTTCAACTCATGTGGGGCAGCAGCTGGAATACAGAACATGGTTGGTGAGGGCGGCTTGCTGCCTGCCTGCCTGCCTGTCCAGCCTGCCTGCCTGCCCTGCCTGCCTGCCTGCCTGCCCAGCCTGTCCGTTCAGATGTGTCTTCACCTGCAGAGCAGTTCCATGGAACGAGACAAGCTGCTGAGAGAACTCTGGATCATAACGCTCTGGAAGCTTCCGCGGTCGATAACCCACAACTTGCTCTTTGTTAGAGCTGCAGTAGAGAGAGAGAGAGACAGAGGTGGGGGGGGGGGAGCGAGAGGAATAGAGTGGAAAGTAGACATGGGCAAAGAGAATAGCAAAGAAGTTTGCTCAAATCTGACCATTACTGACAAGACATGCACTCAGAGATTCATGAGAGTGTAAATGATGAATGTGATCTATTCTTTCCGAGACGGGTGTGTATTCTGAGAAACACAGAGAGAATTCCTCCACTCCTACTGAAGTGTTAGTATTGGTGCTACAACTTAGACACACATTCTCACATCCAGACGATGAAAGCATGCTTGCTCCAAACACTGTGTGCAAGAGCTTCCTCTCTCAGGGTTAAAAGGAGAAAGGAGAAATCTTTAACGCACCCATCCATTTAAAATCCAACTTCTCTTCTGGTTGGCTTTAACAGAGGATGAGGATTATGAAAGGAACGAGGTAGGATGTCTGAAGAAGGCGTCGTAAATTAATAATGACCCAGATTCATCAGCGGTGTTTCCTGCAAACCAATGTGAATCCTGCCTTGGTCCAATCCACATACTGAGATTTAGCTCAGACCAGGTACTGGTATTAGCTAAAGATAGGTATTAGCTCACTGCCCACTGAATGGGGTTTTATTCTGTACATATCAGCTCCTTTGATATTTCCATTTGTCAGTAAAAAAATATAGATATATATGAAAACGAGGCCATCTTTTGTCATTGTTGTGCTTTAATCTGACAACAGCTAAATGCCAACTACTGAACTGTAAAGATCACGTCAGATTAACATTTATTTTGAACTGACATCATCCAGATTTCTGGATAGAGAGAGAAGGAGAATTCCTGCTGTGGCATTTCGGTCACAGTAATCTACTGTGCGAATGTCGTGAGAGGTCTTTTTCACCTCAACCTTTGTCACGCCGACAATGAATCAGACCACAGCAACAAAACCTTTACCGATAAACCAATGAAAAGGGACTCTAACGAGAAACTGGGGTTAGGTGGTGCGGAAGAGAATAAAGAGAGAGAGAAAGGGCCACAAGCGTACAAACTGAGAGTGTCTGGAGTGAGAACAAATTGGAGATGGAGATCGACTGGACAAACACACGGTGCACAATGACTCTGAGAAACTGGCACAGTACAGAAAGAGACGAACCGTGGGCAGAGGAAAAGAAAGAACAGGAAATAGGAGGGAGGAAAGGAATCAATGGAAGAGGAAAAGACAGAAAGCGACAGGACTGATTTTTTCCACTTTGCCCTGATCCAGTTCAGCCTCTCAGGCTCTTTATCTGAAAAAACAGGTCAGAAGTGAGCAGCAGAGAGACTGAGAGAGACTGGCCTCCCCCAAATGAGTCTAGGCAGAGACGCTGCAGGAAGACGATAGCACACTTTCTACCATCCATGGAGAATAGCACTGAAAACATCTTTCAACTCGAATACAATTTGGCCCAGTCGTGTTGCTCAGGTGATGAGAGGAGTGAAACCAGATGAAATGTGAAATGTAACATTTATATAATCTGTCTGTCTCATTTTTTTTATAAAGGTGATGATCAAACGTAAGGTTAGAGTCAGAGCAGGACAACATGCGGTTTGTGTTCGACCACATATCGTAGAGATGTGTTTGAAGCCACAAGGTTACACAGCCTTTTGATAACTTCTTTTGATTTGAAAACACGACAGAAGTTATCTGACTTCACATCTCCTCCATTCGAGAAAACGACCTTCGGAGATCGTCTGTCGTTTTCTGCGACAACAACTCCCCGCTACCAAGACATTCTTTAATCCCACATCAGGTACACACTCCACACAAGGTCAGGCCTGGCTACCTGATACGGAGTACGTGTAGGAGCAGCTGTACAGCAGGGAAGCCTCTCCGAACACTTGTCCTGCCTCGATGGTAAGCAGCTTTTGAGCGTCCTTGGTCATCTCCATCCTCCCTTCTGTAAGAAAACACAGCGAGCCCCATGGATCAGCGTGTGTGTGGGTGGGTGTGTGTGTGTGCGCATGCACGTGTTGGCGTGTCTGCACGTGCCCACACTGAACCTCTGCCGACTCTAATCTAATCTAAATAGCACGGATGACAACGACAGTGACGATGACGACCGTGTCTATGACCACGGTGACGATGACGACGATAACGCCGATCTAAAAACCGATCGTGCGCGTCTGCCGAGCAGGTGTGACCACGCTTCAGCTCAGCCCCGCCCAGCTTCCTGCTGCCGGCGCTGAAAACAGACGCGCGAACAGACAAGTAGTCTGGGAGGAGGAGGACACAGCGCCATACTCAGCTGACCAGGGAAAACAAACGGGACGTCCGTCAGCGGTTCCATTTGATATGGGGATTAGTATGAGAGACGTCCAGGGAGAGTCAAAGTCATACAGATGAAATCCTGTGTGGGGCCGCCACCCCTCTCCCTGCTGAAGCTGGTGACATTTCACCGTCAATACGCAGTGTTCCTCTTGCTTATCATGCTGCCACAGTCCCCACTTCCCAACAGGACATTTCCTCTCGTTGGGCCCAGAAAGCAGACTCTTAATTAACAAGAGAGGCATACCAAAAGGTCTTGGAGGAGGGAAAGGAGGAGGAGGAGGGGGGTGGGGGGCGGGGGGAGAGGTGTTGAGTAACTAGGGAAACGTTTTGGCACTTCTCTACGCCAGCTAATTAAAAAACCCCAATGGGCTGTATACATTAAGGGTAGCACTAATCGCTCTGATGATTTATTCATAATCAAGCCTCAAGCTTGTACTATACATTAGAAGAGGAACACAAGTGTTCAGATCATCAGGGTCCATGATAATTCAAGTAGAAAGGTAGAGATTTGATGAATTCCTTCTGTTTTTTTTTAACCATTTCCAAACTTACCTTCAAGCACATAAGCGACATTTCCTTTAGCTCCTTCTTGAATGACAAGGAAGCCCTGTTCGACAGTGGTAGGGTACATGCAGTCCATTACAGCCAGGATCTGACCACTTCCCAGATGTCTCAGTAAGTTGTTCTCCAGAAAGGCTGTCTGTATCAGCTCCTGGACCCTGCAGGAGGAAAGAGAATTCAATCAGTAAGTTATGTAATTGTGTCTGGTGTTTGACATCGAGGGATAAAAGGCTTCACGCCAAGCGTCACATGGTGTTTTCTAAATCAATGAAAATCATATTGAATCGGAGCTTGGGCACTAACCACTTGATCAGCCTTAGGGGCTTCTGAGACTGTTTTCGAGGGGCGGGAGGGAAGGGAGGGGGTAGGGGGGTGCGTCGCTGCAGAGTTGACGGACAAGGTCATCTCACCCTGGGGTTTTGCTGCTGGTTCTGGTTTGAGAGGTCGCTGCGAATGTCTTTGGATCCACGTTTAAAGGCTCCGAAAATATCGTCTTCCTCTTTGATCTCTGAGATTTATCACACTGGTCGGAGTACCCTGAAACGCACAAGGAGTTTCACTTTAATCTGTACATACCCTGTATATTCTGATTATACTGTACAGACTGTGTATATTCTGATTATACTGTACATACTGTGTATATTCTGAGTATACAATTACAATTATATTCTGTTGTAATAACTGTTTTGCACTTCTGGTTAGATGCTAACTGTATTTCGTTACCCTGTACTTGTACCTGTGTAATGACAATAAAGTTTAATCTAATCTAAAATATATGTACTGATTTCTGATGTCATCCTTGCATGTAGCATCCCTAAACACAATATTCTATTAATATTACAGTATAAGTGTAGTATATATAATAAGGTACAGTGCCTTTATCAGACCTCAAAAGATGCTTGTGTTTGTGTGACCTCAGCCTACCTGAACTAGATGCAGAGTTTCCTGGGGGTGAGATGGTGGCCCTGAAGCGGTCTAGTTCTCCTTGCAGTCTTCGAATGAGGTCATCCTTGGTATCCAACTCCAACTCTAGCTCATCTATTAAAGTGTCCCGCTGACGAAGCTCCTCAATCTTCAGCTGCAGGGCAAACTGGAGATCTCGTAGTGTCCCCATTACTGTGGAGTGACAGATGCAGTGTTTTATCTGCGTCCTCACTTTTAGACAAGTTTATTCTAACGGTCTTGAATAGCATCACGAACTCATTATACAATACTTTGATGGTGAAGTATTTTTTAAATAGGAAATAGAAAATGTGCAAGGCGAGTTGTCATCTCCAAAATTGTTCAAATGGATTAGTTAGTTCTAATCTATACAATAAAAAAATAAATAAAAATAAACGATGCACGCTCCGTTTCATATCTGTGCACGTTTGCAAAAACAAATGCAGTCAAAAATGTACAGTACCTTTATGAGGCCACGGTAACGATGTGAAATCCAACCGTGTGTCAGTGGCACGCGGAGAACCGTTTTCCCGGGCAGCGCGCGCTGACAGGTGCCGACACACACCCTGCTGTACCGGGTCTGAATGGTCTGAATGGCATACCAAAGCAGACTCCGACGATGACGTGATAGGGTGACGACGATGACGTGTTGATGACGTAATGTGTCGACGATGACGTAGGGCGGCCGACTGAAGTATACTTTGATTTATTTTCAATTTGTTTTTGTTTTGTATGTCCTCTTTATTTTTTTAAATCTTTTTTTCCTTTGCATTTTGTTTTTTCAAATAAGATGTGACCTTGCTGATTGTATGTTTTGTTAAACTTGACATATCTTGTATGTTTTAATAATGTATTTCAATAAACCCGAGCATAATCGTGTGGTTTTAGTAGCCCTGAAACTATTTCAGTCCATAACGTCAACTTTATATTTCTACTCTTGGATGGACGAGCTTTAATACCAGAGGATGCATGCCATGGGCTGCAAATATTTAACTTAAATAGTTTAACTTTTTTAACTATTTAAATTAATTCAAATATTTAATAAATACCTCCAAACACCAGGGGGCAGTAATCACATTTAGCAAAGCCATGAAACACCAGCTCACCTCAGTCCACGACGAGCAAAGGAAATGGACTGCTGACAGAAAATGATCCGTTGACAGAGAATCAACAAAATATTTATATTTTCTAAAACATTGTAGCATAGTGTTATCTAGTTTATTTTAGTTGTTAGGGGTTTTTCAACGACAGCAAAATGATTAATATTACTGTAAAACCGCTTCAAGGAAAAGAGTGCAACCTACAGGTAAACAAGCTCCGGTTAGCTTAGAGCTAGCCTAGCTACAGGAAGATAACTACGGTTCCTCCTTGTGTGCTCTAGTACTGCATTGAAAAGTCTGGTTTGTTTAACATTTACTATTATTCCTTTAGTAGACGGGCAATAATGTACCTGTAGGAAAGCATTTAACAAGGGTTGGACGATAATTGGGAATCATGGAAGGTGTACTATCACAATCTTCAGGCATATTTTGTACAGTGAACGGCCCTGTGAAAAGTGACGTCAATAATGATGATACAGTGAAGTTGATTGGCTCAATTAACCGCACTAATGAAAAATACAGTGAAGTTGATTGGCTACATTAATTGACACCTGTCCTATGCAGCACTTTGATGCCGTCACAACCTGTCAACTGTCAGTTATGTGATAGGTGGCTCAATTAGTAAACCTTGTTAAGTTTGACTCGATTTAGGTTATTGTTATTGACTACGAAGACTGCTGATGTACATTACAAGGTAGACATGAAATCGTGTGTGGTTTGATTATGTTCAATGTTGGGTGATATAGAACCTGATTTTCATCTGTTGCTCAGATCAGATCCCTTAAAAGACATTTAAGTGAATTCTCCATCCTTGCAGGTCCCAGAAGACGAAAAAGTTTCCACAGTGAAAGAACTGGTGTCAGAACGTCTTAATATACCAGCTAATCAGCAGCGATTACTTTATAAAGGAAAAGCTCTTGCAGGTACTAACACCCTCACGCTGTCATAATCAGCTATATAATACATAATACTACATAATCAGATGCTGCATCTAATCTGACATGATCAGTTATTCAAAATTGCCCAATAATTATTTTACAGATGAACACAGATTGACTGATTATGCCATTGGGCCCGAGGCCAAGCTGAACCTGGTGGTTCGTCCAGCATGCGAGAAGGTGGGTGGGCCGGCGCTGGCCAGCGGCAGTAGGAGTCCTCCTGGAGGAGTGTGGCAGTCTCTGTCCACCGTCCTGGCTAAACACTTCAGCCCTGCGGACGCAGCCAAGGTCCAGGAACAGCTTGTCAAGGTACCTCACCAAAACAGCAAATCAGTTTCAGAGTATTAACGTTCCATTCCCATGGTTCATGAGCCTGATTTGAGCCTGATAGCCAGTCACTTAATTTCCTCTTCCAACGGAACCTAGTATAAAATCATACCGTTTATTCATCGGGAGGTACTTAAAACTGTGTGGATACTTACCGCTACGCAACCCTTGATAAACGGTGTTTTTGTAGTGTATTTTACATTGTATTCATTTTTATTAGTATGCCACATATATGTTCTGTGTTTGCTCATTTCTGCCACAGTGAATTCTATGTTTGTTAATCTTGCATAGCAAATAAACCCCATTCTGATTCTGATTCCCCTCCAGGATTACGAGCGAGCCCTTCGCCAGCTAAGCCTGGACGACATCGAGCGCCTGGCTGGACGGCTGCTCCACCCTGACAGCGATGGCATGGACACCTCCTACTTGGACTGAGCGATGGACTGAGATCACCTCACATGTGGTCATGTGATCGTCAGGAGAGCAGTAGAATCTGAGAGAGCCTAGCACAGGCAGCGGCAATCTAATGATTTTAAAGTCTGATGGAAGTTTCAGTGTACGCTGATAGCTTTCCTGTTAGATTGTAAACCTAACACAGCATTCAGATTACAGTCTGTTTGTTTGTATCCACACATTCCTTGTCGATTGATAGGATGGTTTTTTTTTTTTTTTTAAGTGGATATACAGGAACATCCCTTTTGGACTGGTGATCTGAAGCTGTCAGGCTTCTAGAAACCAACTCCAGGACGTTTGACAGGAGATTCTTATTTATGAGTGTTGAATGATTGTTGTTCTGTTGAAAGGATTAGTGATGCAGGTCCCAGTTGGTCATTTGACCACATACGCTTATGACCTGAACACAGGAGAAGGGGTTCGATTCCATCCTGGTCTATACCACCTCCTCTCTCGCCCTCTACATTTTCTGTCAATATCACAAATAAAGTTGAAAAAGACGAAAAAAATCTCTTTAAAATTTGTGACGCTTGTTTTCTCTGGTTGATGGTGATAATTGTATTATATGTAAATATTGTGTTTATACGCAAACAAATAAACCAAACAAACCCGTGTTGGTGGTAATTTTATTCTAACCAGCATTTATTCTAACTAGCTTTTTAATTCGATTTAATTGCAATTTTTTATCGTGAGAAAGGTTGGTAAAGGAAGTTTAGGATCAAGACGGAAGAAGGACTGGGTGTGGACCAGTAAGTTAAAATAATGATTGAACGGTACTTCAACCAATCAGCATCGTGTATTGTACAAGACCTTTGTAGAGTAACCAATCATCTTGTTAGAGAATGACTGGGCCACCCCGCCCACCTTTCAATGACACTGGAAGCACAACAAACCGGTTGATGGCGTCCAAATAGTATCAAACAGAGCCCAGAAAAATACTAAATAATGAAGTGAAGACGGCCTGGTTGGATTAATAAAGCAGTTTTTAAGTGTATTTATCGGTAAGGAGACGGCTGTGAAAATTTGCTAGGCAAATCCCTCTATTTTGACCTGAATCTAGCTACCAAGCTAACATGAACTAGCACTAGTGTGACTCCCGACGTTATTAATTCATCTTTAATGTGTTTAAATTGTGCCTTTATCACGGATACCAAACCTTCCCTTTACATGTTATATCAATATAACTCTGTAGTCTTCTCTACTAATAATACACATGTAGCATGCTGTCATTTCGAGATTCGTGCTGCTAGAATGACACCATTAATCTAGTAATCTTTCCATTTCTTGACTCTCAGGTGTAGATATTGTATTTCTTAATAAACTTGATAAGTGAGGTTATCTTTCCTATCATATCAGTATCACCAAGTGCATGCAACAATTAGACCAGTAGGCCTATGTTTTAACTCTCCTTCTCATCTGCCCCTCTTTGACATGGTGCCCAGACTGGAGACATGGACACATTGATTCCAGTCATCAATCGTCTGCAGGAGGTCTTCCTCACTGTGGGATCAGATGCTGTTCAGCTTCCACAGATAGTGGTGGTTGGATCTCAGGTCAGTCAACATGCAAACATGATTAATGTGTCTTGGTTTAAAATAATTCTCAACTGTTTTATCATTTTACTGTGGTGTTTTAATATTGTTTTACTGTATGTTATTTATGTAAAAAAAATGTACCTGATTTTATTGTAAAGTGTCTTGAGACCACGTACCATGGTGATTTTGCACTTTAAATAATAAATTGATTGAAATTGATTGATTGATTGTCAGGACATCGTCCATCGTTTACTTTTATTGTATTATTATTTTTTATATTGTATTATATCGTGTACCCTTTATTGTTATTTACCCTTGTTATTTACCCTGTGTGCTGTTACTGTACCCTGCTGCTGTTGTGGACTGCAATTTCTCCCCCTGGGAGACAAATAAAGGTTTTTCTTATCTTATCTTAAGTGTGTGTGGAATCCCTCTGTTCTTCCTCCACAGAGCAGCGGAAAGAGCTCGGTGTTGGAAAGCCTGGTCGGACGTGACTTTCTGCCTCGGGGATCAGGAATAGTCACACGGCGTCCCCTAGTGTTACAGCTGATTAACGTCCCCCCGCTGGAGTCCAGAAGTCAGCTAGAGAACGGTACCTGAAGCAGGTCTTTCATTCACAGTACTGGATAGGAAAGCCTGGAAAACATTTGGCTTGGACCTGCAGGGTGAAAATAACTCACTCACAGCATTGAATCTGTATGCATGTTATCTTATCTGCAGTGGCACAATAGTCTTTTCAGTGTGTTTCTCTCTCTCTCTTTACTAACTTATTATTATCCACCCTTCTCTTTACATTTCTCAGGAAATGGGGTCAAACAAAATGCCCCAAACAACTTCACAGGTGTCTTTTTACGTAGTTTATGTGCATGGAGCCATCTTATGCATCATCATGTAGTGCCTGTGTCTAACTGCATCATCTTACCAACTTCTCTGTGTCACATTAGGTACTGTGTGTGTGTGTGTGTGTTTTATTTTGCATCACAATCATATTTTTTTTTTATCCTGTCAAAAGCCTCATCTGAATATGCTGTGTGTTTTGCGTTTCATTCAGCATGTGTTTGTTTTGTACGGTCATGGCTGTTAAATGTGTTATTGGTTGAATCTGTTGGTTGTGTTGACGCCCATCATTTCCTGTGGGTTCAGGAATCAAAGCTGAGGAATGGGGAACATTCCTTCACTGCAAGAACCAGGTAAACTCGAACAGAGAACGTGTCTGACTCTGTACCGTAGTTCTGCATATGTATTATTGAAGTGACTTTCACTTGAGTCCTTCCTGATGCCACCGTTACCAAGTGCCTTTCTCTCTAATAACTGTGTTGCCGGGGGAATAGATATTTGTAGATTTTCAGGAAATTCGCAAGGAAATTGAAGAGGAAACCGAGCGAAGCTCTGGCGGTAATAAGGTACGCAGAAAGAGAACATCTGAGGTGATTTAGAAGTGACTTGATGCTGCCTTGCTCTGTTTCTGCTCACCGTTCTCCATTGTGTCCTCTGTCATCCAGGGAATCAGTCCTGAGCCCATCTATCTGAAGATCTTCTCTCCTAAAGTCCTTAATCTCACTCTGGTGGATTTGCCTGGAATTACCAAGGTAAAAATCAACCATGTGAGAATCGTCACAGTTAGCAGTAGGGATAATGTTTTGAGACTGAGAACGCTCTTGTGGCTCTTCCCTTTGTCACTTGTTTAGTTTCTCACGATGTATGCTTCATAAACTGACTACATGCAATGTTTGGGGACTATCTCTTTGTTATGACATTAGAAACATTAGAATTAGTATGGCACTCAGAAATATCACTTGTTGTAAAGCTCTCTCTTGTAAGTCGCTTTGGATAAAAGCATCTGCTAAATGAGTAAATGTAAATGTCATGATCAGTGACCGATGCGTCTGCTGAATGAATAAATCAGACAGGGCTTCTCTCATAGGTCCTATTCACTGTGGGGTTGTGCTTTTTAACAGGTGCCAGTAGGCGACCAACCAGAGGACATTGAGGCCCAGGTACAAGAGATGATCCTGTCTTTCATCTCCAATCCCAACTCCTTGATACTGTCAGTGTCTCCTGCCAACTCGGACCTGGCCACCTCTGACGCTCTCAAACTGGCTCGAGAGGTCGACCCAGATGGTGAGACTAATGCATCCCTCTTTCTCTGCATGGCTTGTCTGTCCCTTCTGTCGCTGTTTATCTCTTCACCTGTCTCGGTATGGCTAAAGCATGACTGCACACAGCTAGTTTGTTCAATCCTATTGATTTTTTTGGGTGTGTTTGTTTTCGTTGTAAAGGTTTCTGTGGTTTCAAAGTCAGTCACGTCTGTATTTTTGAAGGAGAGGCGGTTGGTCTGATCAGGCTGTGTGTGCTCCGTCTGTCCCCCAGGCCGCAGGACCCTGCTGGTGGTCAGTAAGCTGGATCTGATGGACGCTGGGACAGATGCTCTGGAGGTCCTGCTGGGGAGGGTCATCCCCGTCAGGCTCGGCATCGTGGGCGTGGTCAACCGGTTGGTCTGAATAGTTATTTATGAGTTTATCAACCAAGAAAAATCCTAGACTTTAGTTATGAATCAACATTAAGATGAAATATATCAGTATCCTTTGAAAAGGATCCTTTGAAGCTCCTGTTTAGTTCAGCGTGATCTTGCTGTCACATGCTGGCCTGGAGGCAAATGGTGGCTGTGAACTGTAGCGTGCCACTGTCTTCATTCCTCCTCCTCCTCCCTCCCCCCCATCCTTGGGCCCTGCCAGGAGCCAGCACGACATCAACACCCAGAAGAGCCTGGAGGACTGCAGCAAGGACGAGCAGGCCTTCCTGCAGCGCCACTACCCCTCGCTGGCCTCGCGCTGCGGCTCGCGCTACCTGGGCCGCACGCTCAGCCGCCTGCTCATGCACCACATCCGCGACTGCCTGCCCGAGCTGAAGACCCGCGTCACCGTGCTGAGCTCCCAGTACCAGGCCCGCCTCAGCAGCTACGGCCAGCCCGTGGAGGACCACAGCGCCACCTTCCTGCAGATCGTCACCAAGTTCGCCAGCGACTACTGCAACACCATCGAGGGCACGGCCCGACACATCCAGACGTCTGAGCTGTGAGTGAGGCCGGGAGATCCTCCCTAGGCACAGTCACAACACCAGGAGGTCATCACCCGTAGGAACCCTATGGCTTATCATTTAGCACCAACCGATTTCCATTACCAAATTCAAATCAAGGGGATGAAGCTCGGCGGTAGAGTAATTGACTGCAGGATCAAGAGGGTCGCAGGTTGGAATACATCACTGGAAGTGTCCGCTGAATGGACGCATTACTATTCAAGCCTTATCAACGCAGCTCATAACAGCCTACTAGAATTGCCCGTGCATGTGATTAACACTGTGACACCACTAGAAGCTCTCCGCTTGCGTTCTGATTAAGTAGCCCTCCCCTCTCTCGCTCTGTCTCCTTAGCTGTGGGGGGGCCCGGATCTGCTACATATTCCATGAGACCTTCGGCCGGACGCTGCAGTCTATAGACCCCCTGGGAGGCCTGACTGAGCTCGACATTCTCACCGCCATCCGCAACGCCACGGTAACATCCGCCATCCGCTCTTCAGCTTCTGCTGCAGATTTCACACACACACACACACACACACACACACACACACACACACACACAGAAGAAATCTGTCACAGCTGCTTGTTCAGAGAAGTGCATGAGCAGGCCTCCCAGTGTGTTCTGAGGAGAAGCTGTGTGTGTGTGTGTGTGTGTGTGTGTGTGCGCCAGACACCCGCCCGCCCGTGTGTGTGCGTGCGTGTGTGTGTGTGTGTGTGTGCGCCCGCGTGTGGAAAAAAGTGGGAAGATGAATCGTTTTGGAGGGGAAATCAGACAGATAGGAAAATAAAAGCTCTTGCTGTTGGCTGTGTGTCAGGGCCCACGGCCAGCCCTCTTTGTACCGGAGGTGTCCTTCGAGCTGCTGGTGAAGAGGCAGATGAAGCGTCTGGAGGAGCCCAGCCTGCGCTGTGTGGAGCTGGTCCATGAGGAACTGCAGAGGATCATCCAGCACTGCTCGTCCTACAGCACACAGGTAGCCTGACCATCACATTACATTAGATTCCACTTTATTGTCATCACAGGCATACAAGTACAGGGTAACGAAATGCAGTTAGCATCCAACCAGAAGTGCAAAACAGGCAGCAGAAACGGAATATTAACAATATTTTGGTATTACATATATACAGATGTATTGTACACATTTTTACACTGTTGGTATGTACAGATGGCACACCCTGCCATTTACATGTAGTGATTTAGCAGACGCTCTTATTCAGAGAAATTTACAGCAAGTACAGGGACATTCCCCCCGAAGGAAGTAGGGTGAAGTGCCTTGCCAAAGGACGCAACGTCATGTAGCCACAGCTGGGAATCGAACCGGCAACCTTCCGATTACTAGCCTGGTTCCCTAACCGCTCAGCCTGGGACTCCCCAACACCCTGAACACTAGCTGCTCAAAACACAGCATGCCTCAACCCAACGCTGTCAGCCGTATGGAGATCCACACCAGCTGCTATGGTCTGCAGACCGTACTGTGATTCCGAACCTTGTTGTTCTTGGAGGAACCTTGTGTGCCTGTTTCTCCAGGAGCTCCTGAGGTTTCCCAAGCTCCATGACTCCATCGTGGAGGTGGTGACCGGTCTGCTCAGGAAACGCCTGCCCATCACCAATGAGATGGTATGACCTCTGACCTTCCACGCTTTACTCAGGGCGGTAGCACGCCCCACCCCCCGGAGCAAATCACCCTGAAATAGCTGATGGATTGGTAGATTGGGCGAAATCTCAAGGTTTCTTTTCTTACAGGTCCACAACTTGGTGGCCATTGAGCTGGCTTACATCAACACGAAGCACCCGGACTTCGCTGACGCAGC
The DNA here is from genome assembly GCA_030340665.1 of Neosalanx taihuensis. Lineage (NCBI taxonomy): Eukaryota > Metazoa > Chordata > Actinopteri > Osmeriformes > Salangidae > Neosalanx > Neosalanx taihuensis. The sequence continues at coordinate 6,458,019 of CM059309.1, read as the reverse complement.
CCAGGTCTCTGCATCAGTCAACAGCCAACAGGTACTCAGTTAGACCTCATGCAGGTCAGGAGGTCAAAGTTTCAAATCCCCCCCCCCAGTTAGTACCCCTGATCTTAACTCTTAACCTTACATGTATGGAACACTTAGTTAACCACAACCTCATGAAGTAAATATGCGTCACGCGATGGTGAACTTTTTGGTCTCTCCTCAGGCAGAGGGCCTTGATGGAGGGAAGCGCTGGAAGAACGAGGCTGTGGAGGAGAAGGCTGCGGTAGCTCCGGGCAGCCCCAGTAGAGGCCAGGCCATCAACCTGCTGAGTGAGGTGAGCGAGGGCAGAGGGACATCTCTTCTCTCCTGTCATGACGCACCGAAGCACAGCTGGAAAGTCTAGTTCTTTAGAATAATCGCTGTGGAAAGCATCAAATATTTGACCTCTGACCTTTCCCCTGTTTACCAGGCGGTTCCCGTGTCCCGCAGGCTGACCTCCAGGGAGCAGAGGGACTGTGAGGTCATCCAGCGCCTCATCAAATGTTACTTCCTCATCGTTCGCAAGAGCATCCAGGACAGGTGACCTCAGAGGGGGTAGAGAGGAGGGGGAGGGCTGTTTAGGAGTGTCCTCTGCTGATATTGGAGCTAATTACAGTGTTACCTTTAAGGTTAAAAAGTCTTCTTTCAACGTGGGGATATGGGTTAGGATTATTTCTATAAAGTGGGTTAGGTTTACATTTGACACATTTACATTTAGTTGTTTAGCAGACGCTCTTATCCAGAGTGACTTACAGCAAGTACAGGGACATTCCCCCCTGAGGCAAGTAGGGTGAAGTGCTTTTCCCAAAGACACAACGTCATGTTGGCACAACTGGGATTCTAACCCGCAACCTTCTAATGACTTGCCCGATACCTTCACCGCTCAGCCACCTGACTCCCCTTGTGTCCCCGTGGATCTGTTCCATCCCCAGTGTCCCCAAGACGGTGATGCACTTCCTGGTGAACTTTGTGAAGGAGCATCTTCAGAGCGAGCTGGTGGGTCAGCTGTACAAGCAGCCGCTGCTGCAGGAGCTGCTCATCGAGTCCCAGGACACGGCGCAGCAGAGGACCGAGGTGGCTCAGATGATGGAGGTGGGTCACCCTGGACCTCCTGCTCCCACACGCACATCCCTTAGGAAACTGCTTCTCTTGTTTTCCACCTTCTATTATTCTTCTTCTCTTGTTTTCCACCTTCTATTATTCTTCTTCTCTTGTTTTACTCCTTTTATTATTATTCTTCTCTTGTTTTCCATCATCTATTATTCTTCTTCTCTTGTTTTCCACCTTCTATTATTCTTCTTCTCTTGTTTTCCTCCTTTTATTCCTCTTCTCCTGTTTTCCTCCTTCTATTCTTCTTCTTGATTTCTGACTTGCTTGAACTTCTCTACTCACTCAGGCCCTGCGAAAAGCCAGCAACATAATCTCCGAGATCCGAGAGACGCACCTGTGGTAGCCGGAGCACCGACCCCCCCCCCCTGACGGCAGTGTGAGTGTGCTGAGTGTGTGTCTACAGATCAAGATATCAAATACCATGGACCTCTCACTGAGCCCACCACCCAGCCGTGCTGTCTGTGTGTCCCCCTGGACGCCAGGCCCAGGGATCGGGACCATCCTCGTGTTTCTGAAGGGAGATGGAGACCAGCTACACTCTCAGGCAGGGCAGGGCAGGTACGACCTGAACCAGGTGGAACGAGACACCCGAGATCAGAAACAACGCAAGAGCATCAATGTCTGTCTGAATGGTTTTTGGTTTAATTGTGGTTAAAAGAAAATAATGTGTATAATGTGGGGGTTCGTTAGGAGTTCTTCCTATGTACGACATCACAGCACAAGATCCCCTTGTGTGCATCGGTGTATGTGTTCTATCTGCATAATATGTCATCGTGTTGGATATCCTGAGAAGATGATCTGCCAGTGGATATAAACAACAATCCACCCTTCGAAACACTAGCATCATGTTCAGTTAGCCGACACCGTGTTGGTCTATGAAAGTAGCAACATCATATCAATAGACAAGTGTCACGTTTACATATCAATCCCTGCGTACGGTTGCACTGTGTTTGTTAACGATATATTCATATAGATATAAATAGGAGTATTCATCCTTATATACAAGGTTACATTGTCCTAGACACCCCCCTACTCTAGGAATGTTAAGGGTCATCTTGTTTTGACACGTAGCTGTTCAACAGAGGGTTCGGCTCAACAAGCTGGTGAGGAGATGTGAAAGAGCGAACCCTGAATTAAAGGCACTGATTGAAGGGTGATATGAGAGCGTTGAAGGAGCGGGTTTGTGAACGTGCATATCTTCATCGTCCTTGAAGTGTTGACTCTCCGATTCCTCTGAGCTCAGTCTATAGGTCCGCTCTCTCCCAGGCAGAGAGAGCAGGGAATGTGTTGGTCTTCATTATAACCCCTGATAAGTGATCCATAGCTCCTAGCATGGCTTGATAGTAGTGGATGTGTTCAGACGTTACAAGTACCTCTTTACATTTGTGTAAATTAGGAAGGGTTTCAGACCCTGATTATTTTGACGTGTTAGTTTGTTCCTGAAGCCAAATATAGAAGGAGAAGAGAGAAGAGTGGGTAGACAGGGGAGGAAGACATGCCTTAAAACAGACTGCCATCAAGGACCATCTGCAGGAAAAACACTTAACTTTGTCATCATCAGAGCAAAGGCAGCGTGTGTTATTCAGGAGTCTCTCTTTCAGCACAACAAGAAGAAGTAGGAAGCGTTTATGCATGAGTGACTGTATGCCTGTCTATCCGAATGAGTGCAATTAATGTGTTTTTGTCTTGTATTTTTTTTATATGATTTCAATGTAAATTAAGTTACATCTTCTGTCAACTGCCTGAAAGTGCTTGCCTGCCAATATTTGTGATACGTGTTGATTAAAGGAAAGTGAGTTCAAACCGGATGGATTCGGTCAACAAGAGCATTGTCTGTATTGTTTGTGGGGTGTGAGTATAGGTTGAGATTCTCCTTGCTCACACACACACACACACACACACACACACAATAAGACCTCTTCTGCCCTGTGCTAATAACGTGGTATGAATCTGGACCTGAGGTATGGAGGCTGGGTTAGTCATCAGTAGGTTTGTGTTTAGCTTTGTCAGCAGTACGAGGTGGATGGCGAGGAGCAGATAAATATAGGTGTTAGTCACACCAACACTAACCACATGCTCACCCTGTCCTGCTCCACTCCGCCTCCTCTCTGGCCCCCGTCTGCCTCACTCTCCCCCCAGATCCATCACAGACCTCTGCAATGAGGAACCTTGGGGACTCTTAATACCAGTCCTGCATTTCGTTGTCCAGATGATACTGGCATTAGGAATATTGGTAAAAGAAATTCAATAACACTTAACCACTTGTGCCATATTTGGTTTTTCTGTGGGTGAAAAGAATAATATATATATATATAAAAATATTTTGCTTAAAATAAAAATTCTGCAAAACTGCAGTCAATAGGGAACATGTTATCATATTAACACACTGTGTAACATTATAAAACAACAAGACAATAACAAAAGAATCTTAAATGATATCCAGTCTAATTCATGTTATGAATGAACCATTTTACTATACTACACTTCCTGACCGTGAGCCACAATGAGTACTTTGGCTATAGAAACGCACCCTGTAATGATGGATGCGTTTCAGAGGTTAGAATGATCCGGCCTCGACCTCGTCTCCTCCAGTCTCCAGTTTCTCTATTACGACCCCCCCCCCTCCCCTTCCCCATCTCAGACCATACCATCCTAGCCCTCTTGGAACCAAATGGGGGCTTTTCCCTTGTTTCATGACCGCAAATTCGTTGAGAAAACACATTTATCGCTTCGTGGACACGAAGCGCATGGAGCGTTTTCCGCCGCTCCGCTGTGCGGCAGCGGCAAAGTGTCTTTCCGCTCCGTCTGTCGCCGCGGTGGACGCGCGGCGCCGCGCTGATCTCCCCGCGTCCCTCCTTGCGGTGCGCCAGTCAGGAGAGGAGGCTGAACAAAGCAGCGAGGAGAGAAACCCGCTGCTGGGGGAAGTGAAAGAACTGACACTCACTGACTCTGTCGCCTGGACAACCAGGCAAAGAGGAGGGAGGCAAAGAGGGAGACAGAGACAGAGAGGAAGGAAAGAGGGAGAGCGAGGGAAGAAAAACATGGATTCTTCAGGTGATAGGATTCATTAAGTGGGAAAAAAATGATTGCGTGCTTTCTTGGGAGTCTCCCATACTGAAGCCCCTCTCCTGAGAACTAGAAGAACTCCAACTAAAAAACGGAGATCAACATCCAAACCATTTCTACCAGGAGAACAAGTTAGACATGTAATAGCAGAGCAGGTTCTCCCATCTTCAGGAGAAGATGCAACCAGCTCTGGATCATACCTCCAGGGGAACACGCACAGGTAAGGTGGGGTCTTTCCCCCCAATTTCTCTCCTCTTAAATCTATCGCAGTAGGAAATGTGATCAGATCTGAATCAGTTCTGAAGAGCTGCCAATCAACATTCTGGGAAGTAAAACAGGACATGATTCACAGTAGTCCTTCCTAAAGTGCCCAGGTGAGAGGCAGGGGAGCTGTGGGGGAACAGACCTGTTAGTCCCTAACCTCTCAGAGATAGTTGAATCAGACGAGCTCTCCTGTGGATAAACAAGTTTCCCACGCTGAGCTCTGGCACAGTCGAGAGACGATAGATGTGAGTGGAATCAAAGCTGACAGGACGCACCTTTGCTTTCAGCTCACTTGGCCCTGGGTATTTTCAGCTTGGGGGTATAAGTGAAATTGCTCGTGCAATCTTCACTGTATTTTCCCATGCATCCTCACGCATATCTGAGGGGTGAGGGGTGGGGTGGGGGGGGGCTGGTATCCAAATAACAGATTCATCTCTGTGATTAAGTACAAGTACAGACGTGAGAGGATGAGGAGTCTTCAGACGTGAGAGGATGAGGAGTCTTCAGACGTGAGGGCTTCCCTGCTGGTGATCAGCGTCAGATCCCATAAGATATGACTGTTCCCTGTGAATGATGTCTTGTCAGTGTACATGCCTGAATGTGGGGCCATAGAGACTGCTGGAAATCCATACTGAATGCGAGGAAAGGAGGAGAGAGAGGGAGGCAGACTATTTTTAGCGGCTGTCAGTAAGGATGGTTAAAGAAAATCACACCTTTACAGACACTCCAAAACAGACACATGCTCACTGGGAAGATCACACATACACACAGAGAGAGAGAGAGAGAGAGAGAGAGACACACACACACACACACACACAGACATGCACACAGACGTACACACACACACGCACATAGGCAGGCACACAGACACGCAGATGCACTCACACAAACCCAGGCAAACGCCAACACACAGACGTGCACACAAACACACACACGCACACACAAAGATACACACGCCCACACACACTGGCGCAGCATGGGGGGAATGAAAGCTGTCCTGCCTAGTTATCTTAGGTGGGGATGTCAGGAGGATGAGGCTATAGACAACACTCAGGCAGGGCATGCCCCCCCCCCCAGAGGACTAAACAAACACAACAGCAGGGTAACAGAGATCGCACTCCTGTAGCAGAATCACACAGGGCTGTGTTTGTGCTGGAGGCCCAGTATACCTACATCTTTACTGTGCTCCAGCACACACGGGGGGGGGGGGGCATTACTTCCTGCAATAGATCCAGAAGCTTCCAGAACAGGGACCTGTAAGTCTGGCGTGCGCAGACACAGGGGCGTTCAGTGGCATGCAATGTGTGTGTGTGTGTTGAAAGACTAAGACTGAACAGTAAACACGCCCGAAATCCAACTCAGGGCATGTCTGCAGTGCCATGTTCCTCCGAATGAGCCAATCATATGGATGTTGGCCTCATGAATATGGATACTAAATCCTCAGCCTCGTTCAATTAGCTCCTCTCCTTTGCTGTGTACAGTCTTGTAAAAGAACCATTGCAATTTGACTTGCGAGAGAGAGAGAGAGAGAGAGAGAGAGAGAGAGGCAGATTCAGTTCCAACCGCTAGAAGCTGCGTTTGATGATGTCCACAGAGGACGCCATTACCAAATCACCTTCAGTTTTTCCTCCACACCTGCCTCGCTCAAGCGGGTTCAGTCTGCTTCTAACGTCTGCGAACCAATGGGAAGGAGGAGGGGTTATCGTCAGGCGGTAAACACATCCCACCCCCCCACCCCCCACCACCACCCCCCCACCGACCAGCAGCACGCACATTCTCCTGCAGTTGTTGTCATAATGAAGGGCCATTCTACACTGTAGGTCTGGCAGGGCAGAGCGAACCCACTCCAAACAAGACTGGAGAAGGAATCCCAGGAGCCAATCAGGGGGCGATTACCTCCAGCAGCTGTGCATGCGATGATGAAGGCTATGCTGCCCTTCTGTTGGGGGTGGTAGCGGGGGGGGGGGGGGGGGGGGGGGGGTCTGAGTGTTTAACTGTGCACTCAGCAGGAAAATGTGTATTAGCCACGAAGTCGGCGCTGGTTTAAAGCTAGTCAGCGTGGCGGTGTTCGTGACAAGTGTGTTCGCGTTGAGCGTGTGTGTGTGGGGCAATGAAGTAGAAAGATGTGAGACCGTAACACCGATGGTAACACCAGCGGAGAGACACCCAACGCAGGGCTGATCAGACCCCAGGTAGTGGCCCGACTTGGATTCCTATGAATACTGATCAGTGTCTATAGCAGCGTGTTCATCACATCCGTGCAGGAGATGATTGTACGTTGGTGGGGAGAGGGGGGTGGGGGCTGGGGGGTGAATGATGGTACTGGTGGTGGTTGGGGGGGGGGGGGGGGTTGTTGGGGGTTGAATGGTAAGATGAACAGTTGCCCTTCTCTTCCTCCCCCTCGTCTCCCCTCCATCCTGCTGTCTGCTCCTCCCTGCATGGCCCATCCCTCGTTCCTCTCCCTTTCTAACCTCCCCTCCCTCTCTCCTCCTCTCATGTCTAACCTCCCTCCCTCCCTCTCTCCTCTCCTTCCCCATCTCCTACACTCCTTCCCTTGATGAAGGTGCGCAGCCTCTAATGACTTGGCCCTCTGCATGTGAGAGCCGCAGATGTGGCTTGGGTGGAGACAGATGTTGGACTCATCTGAGAAGACTACATTATCCTCTCGAATGAAATATGTATTCAGATGGCCCACAGTTTACAGTGTGAACGGGCTTGATGGATCTCCCATGTTATCTGCACGCTGCCTACTCAACCATTGTTATTTGATGAATGCTTGCACGGTTTCTCATCGCTTTCCAGAATGTAAATCGACAACGAAAAAAATGCGATTGGATCTGAGTGTTCACGACTCAGGGTGAACAGAGATATGGATGTTCTCCCCTCGCCTTCCTCGGTCCTGCCAGGCCCACATGCGTGACCCCTCTGCTCCCTTCTAAAGATAGCAGATCACCTGGCAGGTTGCAGTTCGCAACCATCGCGCCGCTTGAATATAAAGCTCCTCCTCGTCCTCGTTAAAAAGCTGAGCGGCTCCTCCTGTGACACGATCACCTGTCGACCTGTCGTCCGGCAGCCAAGATAAACACTTCTCCGCACATCGCAGGTCTCGTTCCCTTGACAGTCCCACTCCTCATGTCAGTAATTAAGACGATGAGCCGATAAAGTATTTCGGCGGCTCAGCGAAACCCAGAATGACTGCAGATCCGCTCGCAGGAGGGGGAGCTGGTTCCCGGACCGTGACGATGGGAGTGAGTAGAATTAAATTGCGGGCCCCGTTTCATCCAAGTCTCCAGTGAGCTTTGGTGATCAGCATCTGAGAGAGCATTTTTTTAAGAGGAAGTGGGGGCCATCAAGAAAACTTCCATCCACCACGTAAATTAGAATTTCTCAGGTCATTATTCTCCAGGCGCTGAGACTGAAAGTAACCCGGGCCCGCTGTTACGAAATCTCTGTAAATCACCCAGAGAGATGGGCTCCACGACGACAAAGTATTCCCCTCAGGTAGCGGAGTGCTGATGAAACGCTGTGTTTCTCTATGACAGGTGCAGTCATGGAACTGGA